>CM059205.1:30953385-31171507 GCA_030347435.1 Clarias fuscus
CACAGTACTGCTGGTCGTATGGTGTTGAAGGCACTGGAGAGAGCGGTGGGCCTGTAATTGTTCTGGGCAGAGGGTCGTGGTATTTTGTGGACAGGAACAATTTTGTGGACAGGAACAAGTCTTCCACAAGGCAGGGACTTACTGTAGAGACAGACTCAGGCTAAACAGGTGCCGTAGGACACCACATACTGTAGTTGAGGAGCACAGGATTTCTGGACTCATGGGTTCATTTTATCCGCACCTGCAGCTTTTGTTGGGCAGAGTCTGCTCAGACCGTGTTTCACCTGGTCATCTGAGATGTTGATTGAGGGAAGTGCAGAAGGAGTAGTGGCTGTTTTCTGTGTGGCGGAGGATGGGGGAGTCTGTATTAAAGTTGAAGCTGAAGCTTGGCTGAAGGCGAGGGTGGTGTGAGACAGAGGGACATTGAATCTGTTAAAGATAGTGTTGAGATCATCATCATGATAATAGTAATCATCATGCTTTTTCTGCTGTTTGTGTCCAGCATTAAATAATTATTTGACCTCGAATGTCTGGAATGTGATTGTGAATCCATGACTGAAATAAAGGTGATCACATGGCACACACTTTCAGCTTCACAAAATTCTCTTGTATGTGTTCTCTCACACAAGTTTAAAAGTCACACATGAATCTAACATCAACCACATTATGAAAGCCCAGTTTGTGCTCTATGTAAGACCTATTGACATCTGGCTCAGGTCCACCATGTTTCCCCAGGAATCTTATTAATGTCTCAGCTCTTCACACCTAAACATTCAGATTCCTCACACAAAAACAGGGTTCACTGAGGCCAGAGAGAGGAACAAAAGATAAAGTATGGTTTGTGCAATTTTTACTAACAATCTACACAGAAAAATATTTTACATCAGATGCACACGCAATTTGGCACAGGTCTTACACCAGATGTAACTACGTTTCATGTTGCAAACGGCAGCGTTTACTTATTATTATATTTTTATTGCCATTATAAACTTTTTGGAAAGAAAACCGTTTGTGTACATATTTTTTTTGGGTGGCTACAATCTAATTTCTTTTACCCCAGAGGGTTAAATGAAACATGCATTGCTGCGCTTGGAAGCTCAGTTGTGAGCGCGAGGAGCAGAAAATGAAATATAGCCTTCCTCATCCCAAGAGCTGACTGGAGTAATCTTAAAGGGGGAAGGAGGAATTTTTGTATTTGCAAATTCAATCAATGTTGTCTGAAATTGCAAAGCACACACTGAGAAATGTACTGATGCTACTTGGAGCAAACTGATTGAATTATTATTATTATTATTATTACATGTAAGACAATTTATTTTAGTTCAGTGCTAGCCAAAGTGCAAACAAATGATGATTATACTGCATAAATATTATTTAGTATAAGAAAACATCTGAAAATGAAAGGGTTGGAAAATATATACTTATAGAACCTTAAATGTCTGCTTTTACATAAACTAATGGAAAACTAATTTCAGATGATGTAAATTAAAGGTGAATATAGTCACTGAGGCACTTCACCTGCAGAGGAGATTTCAGCTGTTTTGCAAAATGTCCATGTTATTTCAGGGATGACTTTGAAATACGACTGATTAAACAAAAGGTTCACAGTTATAAAGTTTTATAATTTGCATGACAGGATGTAGGTAAAAAATACTTTCTGCTCGGTGACCCCAACCTGAGAATCTTCCATTTTCATAAGCAGAAAAAAAAAACGGATTATCTAGTAAAATACGTGTATAATGACTGATGTACACTACTTTGTACAATAGATAACTGGCTAGTTAATTAAATGATGCACGAGCGTTTCACGTGGCAACACGAACACGTGTATAAGAAGTCTGGACAACTTGCATTACTTCTTTGGATTATGACAAGCAGACATAGAGGTCATCAACTAATAAAAGTTACCAAGTGTATAAGAACATTGTCAGTGCGTATCTTTCTTTTAAAGCTCACATTGTGCTTTATTTTTCTTAATTTGTTTTTTTTGTATAATTAAACCACACAAACGATAAAAAAAATCAATACTAACCGGCAATTCACAAGTCGAATGTTAAACAGGAATGCAAAATAAAAGGTAATGTCCAATAAAACTAAAACACTATTGATCCCCTCGGTCAGTCCGCAACAGTGATGGGTCGTTCATGAATGATTCGTTCTTTTTGAACGAATCTTTAATGTGACTCAGAAGAACGAATAGTCTCGGAGAGTGATTCGTTGATTTTCTACTGGACGCGCATGCGCATTTTAATTACAGAACGAAACGAACTAAACGACGAAAAGATTCAAAGAACTGAGTCACTAAAATGTTTTAAACTTCCCATCACTAGTCCGCAAGTCACTAGCAGCAGTAGAATGGGTGATGGACGGGACGAGACGATGGCGAAACATGACGTATTTTTGGAACGCGCATGCGGAAAACGCTTGGGTGGGAAATGATGATGAGTAGGAAGAATTTATAGAGTGCCTGCACGAGAATGTGCGCTGAGATGAGAGCCGGCGCGAGAAGAGTGAGCTCCACGATGAGAACAGGTGTTCTATCAATTCATCCTACTCATCATTAGTTCCTTCCCAGCCTTTCTGCGCATGCGCAGTAAAAATACGTCACGCTTAAATTCATTCAAGTGCGAATTTACTGAGGTCTTTCATAGTTTTGTGCTTTGAATTGAAATTTTATTTGATTCACATGCGTACATATAACAGTTGACCTGTGAATTGAAGAGTTGGAGTGATTCTTTTTTTTATCGTTTGTACCCATTTACAAACTATGGGAATTACATTCTGATGAACTACCGTCATGTGTCAGAATCTGCTGCCCATTTTAAAACTGAGTATTTGCAGTCTTATGTCCATTTGAATAATGTAGGACAGACCGGTATAATTATCTTGTTTTTTTACCGGTAGGACATTCTGTCAAATAGGAAAAACTGATAGAACACCGGCGCGCACAGAAGGAGCTCGAGCATGTTAGTGGCTGACGCTGATGTGTTCGGTGAGGTGCTAATCTGGTCTGTGAGGATCATTGGGGGTGGTGGATCGGCAGGGGCCGATAACAGAAGAATCCGAGAGAGCGAGAAATAACGCTGGAATATTGGACATGGAAGGGAATTCACACGGAAATCTGGTGACGCGGTGTTGTCTGAGCGGGAGTTAAATAGGAGCTGGAGATTGGGATCAGGTGTACAGAGAGCGGTGACTGAGGCAGTGAAAAGCAATACGCGGGGTGGATTCTGAAGCAGGAGTGAGCAGGGGATCATGGGGGATTGTTAGACGATAGCGTGGCGTGGCGATACAAGCTAAGAGTTATATCCAGTCCGTTAGTCCTCGCATTATTGTCAATTTTTAACCTTATTGTTAATCTTTTTCTTGTTTTCTTGCTGACACTCAGTGCTCCTGAAGATGAACAGTCAGGAAAACAGGAGAGTGAAATCATTAGTAGAAAAGATCTACATTTACAGAACAGTAACGTGATTCATTTTATCACTGAGTCAGTTTTTCACATTGTGATCTACATTGACTTCATTAGTAGTGATTGTTAAAATGTCTCAGTCCACCTCTGACAGCTTCATCATTTACATCTGAGCACATACACTGTACTCCAGTTTAATATGTTATTTGTTTAAGTAATGGTGTTGGGACTTAATAATCCTTAAAAATAATGATTTATTTTCCTTACAGAGAATCCTAAACCTCTAGTGATTATAAAGCCTGATACACAGGTGTACAGAGGAGAGAGAGTGACTTTCAGGTGTGACATACAGACAGGAGGAGACACTGAGTGGACATACAGCTGGTATAAGAATAATAACACAGAGCTACGAGACACAACACAGGAGTTGATCATCAGCACAGTTAGAGACTCTGACAGGGCTAAATACACCTGCAGAGGGAGGAGAAGAGACTCTCAGCTCTCACAGATCAGTGATGCTGTTACACTCTCTGTGTCGGGTGAGTGTGTTGTATTATGATGATGATACATTTTATGGAAAATATACCAGAAATAAGCTTTCTGTTTGTTTATTTTTTTTTTCTAGCCTTATTGATCCCTTAGAAACAGAGAACAGCAGAGCTCAGCAATGAAATAGTGGAGGGTCTTTTGTTATATCAGGTCACAATAAGAGGGAAATCTGATTAGCTTGGATGTAATCATTTTATTACTAATCTTCACTATAAGAGATACAGCAGGACTGAAGGACTAATCAAAGAGAAAGACACACATTTACCGTATGTAAATAGTCTTGGAGTAAACCAAGTAAACCACACAGTCTGGATAAACAGAATAATCACATCATGCAGAAATTAGTCTTTGGTGTTATTTTCCCTTTTTTTTTTGGATTTTTCCCCGATTTTCTCCCTAATTTAGTCGTGTCCAATTCCTCCCCGTCACTAGGGGGCTCCCACATTAAGGCTACTACTACCACTCAGCCGGGAGGGCCGAAGACTATCACGTGTGACGCCAGCCGACCGCATCTTTTTCGAACCGTTGGGGGCGGCGTAACACATTGGACAGCGCTATCCACTCCCTCCGTTGCGCGAGCTCACAGACGCCCCTGATTGGCTGTAGAGCCGTGATTAATGTGGGAGCACTAAGTACCTCTCATCCCTCCCCTCTGAGAGAGCTCGGCCAATCAGCTCTCTCTAGACCTCCGGCTGCGAGACGTTACAGCACCACCCGGGATTCGAACTGGCGATCTCCGGATGATAGGGCGAGCGCTTTAACCACTGCGCCACTCGGAGGCCCGTTATTTTCCCTTTTTAATAAGTAATGTAGAATAAGTTATATTTTTCACAAAAGGTAATAAATTAGAAGATTCTATAATTATTAAGATAAAACCACTAACAACACAAAGACATTAATAAGATGTTTTACTCTTTAGAGGTGATTAGTGTAAAGTGTACTTTACATCCTGAACTGTTTCATTTCTAACAGAAAAACCAAAACCTGATCTCACATCAGACCTTAAAGGAGCTGCACTGACAGGAAACTCAGTGACTTTGACCTGTACACTTAAGCTGCAGTCTGCTGGATGGAAGTTTTACTGGATTAAAGACACACAGAGTAATGAGACTGAGACTGAAACATCTTACTACTTCATCACACCAGTTAGTGTCTCTGATGGAGGTCAGTACAGGTGCAGAACTGGAAGAGGAAACCCAGTCTACTATACACACTACAGTGATGCACTCTGGGTAAATGTTACTGGTGAGTAAGAGAGGTTGTTTTTTAAAACACCAAAACAATGTAAAGTTTCTCAGCTTCAGTGTGTTAAATGTAGACAAGTGTGAACATGTGTATTAATGATGGGCTCAGAATGTGAAAGTCTGAGAAAGACGCATTATCTGTGAGTTGTTCTGTGTGCCATTTATCACACTCTCACAAATCACAGATGCATAGTTTGGTGGATGATGGGTAGCCATTACTCTGAGAATGTGAACTGATCCAGCACCACATATTGCATCAATACCAGCCGTGATGTGTTCACCACTCACACAAAAGTGCATAAATACCAGATAGCCAGGCTTACAAACCTACAGGAGAGAACACCTCTGACCTTTCAAAATTTCCATTTTATTTTTAACAATGAACTTTGTCTCAAAGCAGCATTTTAGAACATTGTTTTCTTATACAAGTAAAGTAAAGCCTTCATTTGTCACATATACATTACAGCACAGTGAAATTAAGGAATGCTGAGCTGGGAATTGAACCACCAATCCTCCAATCAGTAACTCCTTGCCTTAGCCCTCTGAGCTACCACTGCTCCATCTTAGCTACCACTGCCCCAAGCAAAATAAACATTAAGAAGCAAAAAACATTTTGCGAAAAGTCCTAGATGTTGGACATCTCCTGTGATTCAAGCCTGTCAAGCCTAAGGTGGATAAACTGCCTTAGATGTTATGAGGAAGAAACCTTATTTTTTAGCTTATTTTTTTTTTGTAACCATTTATTGCAGCTCTATCTATGGCTTGTGCTGCTGATCAATGTTTAGGTCCAAATGCAAGTTGTCTGACTTTTGTTTCAGTAAAAATGTCCTTGAATTTCAGTCTTTGGCCCAGATGTCTCTCAGTGGAGAGGGTGATAGAGTATTTCCCTTCTCAATGTGGAGCACAGTTTAACGAGGTTTATTTAGCAGAATGCCCTGCACTTTTCAAATCCATTATTCACAGCAGTTACAATACAAAAGGCAATTACATTATCATTAATTACATTATCTACATTGTTGTAGAATAAAAAAAAAAAACACATCATGTACATAAAATATTGATGGACTATTGTCAAACGCTGACGAATCTCCACATCTGCTCTCACTGGAAGCCTTTCACTGAGTTTGGATCGATGGCAAAGTGTTGATACTTCTGATTCTGATGTTTCAGTTTGGAGAATCGATCTTCACATCAAAAAATAAACAACATTATATAATTATATTTATTATTGTATTAAAACTGCTGTTCAGGATAAGAAGTTCTTTTACTTCCATCTTGTTGCTTCTGTTCCACAAAGGCAGTAGTAGGACGTGCTTGGAGAGAAACAGAGTCTACACTTTAGTCAGTCACAGAATGACCAAAAACAAAGCAAAGCATGGTGTGGAGCTCTTTAACCCTCATAAACAACAATGAAGTAAAAATGTGACATGAAATGTTGGTGTTCCACAAACCTGATGAAACATGAGAAACTGGAGTTGCAGCAGAAATGAGGATGGCCAGAGAGGGTGCAGGCAGGAACCAAACATCTGCAGAAGCTTTACAGAGATGCAGGTGTTGTCCAGGTGTCAGTGATAAAACTAGCTTATTTTAAAGGAGATATTTTACCCTTTTTACTGGTTACTCAGTCATTTTCATGTTTACAGTAAATGACGGTGATAACTTTACAAGTATTATTAATATTTACTTCTGTGTGATATGCATTTAATTGTGAAAAGCTGCCAAATAAACACACACAGCATAAAGTTAATATTTTAAGATATTTCAATTTGCAGGTTGGCTCTAGCTGATATAATGTTTTGTGCTGGATTGTGCAGCTCCTGACCCTACTGTACCTCTAGTCTTCCTCATTGACTGTGATTACTACTTTACATTTACAGCATTTGGCAGACGACCTTAACCAGAGAGACTTACTGTACATTGTATTTTCTCATTATACAGTAGGTAGACAAGGGGAATGTCGATTATCGCCGCGCTCACCGCCGCAACAAAACGACAGCAGCCAAAATAAATCAGTCGCATTTCAAAGTCATTCGTGAAATGACCGCCAGGTGGCGAAAAGTGACATTTTCCGTCATCTCGGTTTTAAAATATAATTAAGTCATAAAAAGGTCAAAACAATATGTTGTATCGAAGAAATACTACAGTGATGGTAATTTCCACATCTGTGTATTTTATACAACAAGCATGAAAAATCTGAACCAGAGCTATTGATATTTACTGTGCAATAATGAGTAAAAAACAAACATTGAAGTTGAACATTGAAACAAGTTCAAAAGCCGACAATTTTATTTGCACAAAGGATGAACTTTTATATATCATATCTGTTTGTATCTGTTTATTGCTATTTAAAAAATAAATTCAAAGACATCAAACTTTAAATATAGAAATATTAAAGTCTGGAAAACTAGACTTTCAGAATAGAACGTTAGAATAGCTAAAAAAAAGAGTCTAAAAATGCTGTGTTGTTTCTGTAAACACATTGTTGGGTTGTTCATGCTGGGTCAAAATTCTGGGTTATTTCGGGTACTTTAAACACATTGATGGGTTGCTCATGTTGGGTCAAATGAAATGTAGTGAGTCATTTACAAATTAACACCTGGTTGGGTTATTTTGACCCAACAACTGGTTTATTCTTTATTATCTGATTTTCCAAACGGCAGCCTGCAAAATGTTCGAAATATAATTGTTATAGTGTTACAAGTTGTCACGGCTGTGATGTGTGTGCGGCCAAATCAATATCGCTCCTCACTATTATCCTCAATATTCCAAAGCTCACTAGGTAGGTGACCTCCCCTTCTGCAGGTGTGCGATGGACGGGGGTCGCCTAACTAAGCATGACTGTGTGCAAGACTAACTATCGGCAATAATGATCCCGAGCTTCTCTCCGCGCTATAAAACACAGCGGGGAGTGTATCTCGGGGTCTGTTGGTGAAACTGGACAAGTTTTGAGAATAACACAAATATTAGTTTTCACAAAGTTTGCTGCTAAACTGCTGTTAGATCTTTGTTTCAGTTGTTTCTGTGATGTACTGAAATATAATTACAACCACTTCATATGTTTCAAAGGCTTTTATCGACAATTACATGACATTTATGCAAAGAGTCAGTATTTGCAGTGTTGGCCCTTCTTTTTCAGGACCTCTGCAATTCGACTGGGCATGCTCTTAATCAACTTCTGGGACAAATCCTGACTGATAGCAACCCATTCTTTCATAATCACTTCTTGGAGATTGTCAGAATTAGTGGGTTTTTGTTTGTCCACCCGCCTCTTGAGGATTGACCACAAGTTCTCAATGGGATTAAGATCTGCCGTGTTTCCAGGCCATGGACCTAAATTGTCAACGTTTTTGGATCCTGAGCCACTTAGTTATCACTTTTGCCTTATGGCACGGTGCTCCAACGTGCTGGAAAATGCATTGTTCTTCACCAAACTGTTGTTGGATTGTTGGAAGATGTTGCTGTGGGAGGGTATTTTGGTACCATTCTTTATTCATGGCTGTGTTTTTGGGCAAAATTGTGAGTAAGCCCACTCCCTTAGATGAGAAGCAACCCCACACATGAATGGTCTCAGGATGCTTTACTGTTGGCATGACACAGGACTGATGGTAGCGCTCACCTTTTCTTCTCCGGACAAGCCTTTTTCCAGATGCCCCAAGCAATCGGAAAGAGGCTTCATCCGAGAATATGACTTTGCCCCAGTCCTCAGCAGTCCATTCGCCATACTTTTTGCAGAAGATCAATCTGTTCCTAATGTTTTTTTTTTTTTTTTGAAGAGAAGTGGCTTCTTTGCTGCCCTTCTTGACACGAGGCCATCTTCCAAATGTCTTTGCCTCACTGTGCGTGTAGATGCGCTCACACCTGCCTGCTGCCATTCCTGAGCAAGCTCTGCACTGGTAGCACTCCGATCCCGCAGCTGAATCCTCTTTACGAGACGATCCTGGCGCTTGCTGGACTTTCTTGGACGCCCTGAAGAAGCCTTCTTAACAAGAATTCAACCTCTCTCCTTGAAGTTCTTGATGATCCTATAAATTGTTGATTTAGGTGCAATCTTAGTAGCCACAATATCCTTGCCTGTGAAGCCATTTTTATGCAACGCAATGATGGCTGCACGCGTTTCTTTGCAGGTCACCATGGTTAATAATGAAAGAACAATGAGTTCAAGTATCACCCTCCTTTTAACATGCCAAGTCTGCCATTCTAACCCAATCAGTCTGACATAATGATCTCCAGCCTTGTGCTCGTCAACATTCTCACCTGAGTTAACAAGACGATTACTGAAATGATCTCGGCAGGTCCTTTAATGACAGCAATGAAATGCAGTGGAAAGTTTTTTTTTAGAGATTAAGTAAATTTTCATGGCAAAGAAGGACTATGTAATTCATCTGATCACTCTTCATAACATTCTGGAGTATATGCAAATTGCTATTATAAAAACTTAAGCAGCAACTTTTGCAATTTCCAATATTTATGTAATTCTCAAAACTTGTGGCCACGACTGTACATTTGCTTTGTTTAACCGATGCAAATAAGAAACAGCTATATGTATAATTTTAGTACTGTGATTGTAAATTCGTTTAATGGTTCAGTTATATTTCATAAGGTTTTGCCAGCGGTGGTACAGCGCAACGGGGGGTCATTATTTATTAAAGAAAATTATGATGATCAAAAACAGCCTAATGCATTTCATTCAGTGTTTTTGTGCATTTAATAATAACACAAAAACCCAAGCGGGGCTGAATGAGAACGACATCTGCTTACGCAGTAGCATGTCCTGACAATGTTTTAATTTTATGGTCATTTAGTTTCATTTATTTCGGTATTATCTACTACAAATTTAAAGAACACAAAATATAAGATGACCCAAAACCCTACACGCGTAGCCTTTCTAATTACACATGATAAAAATCTAAAGGCTCCCTGTGTTAGTTTACTTTGCTTAAATTCGATACTAATAAAATGTAATTCTACATTTGTACTGTAATTTTAGTACTGTGATTATGAATTCGTTTAAGTACAATGTTACACTTGATTTTATCCGCTACTACGTGAAGCTCTAAAGGAGCTGCGGCTCATTAATCCTTGAGAGAATGAAATAAGGCCTGAGGTGTCGGTCTACAGTTAAATAGCGCCACTCAGTGGTAAAAGCCAGCAAACGCATACCGTGAGGTGCGGCGGTGAAAGTAGAATACCATCTGTATATTTGAGCAGTTGAGAATTTTCTCAAGGGGCCAACAATGGCTTGGTGGTGAAAGGGTTTGAACCTGTGACCTTCTGATCAGTAATCCAACATCAAGTCCTCAGGTAGAGGGTGGATTAATCAGATGAAAGCCGGTTCTTGCAAACAGGATAAAATCTGAGCAGCCCATTTTCTCTAATGATTTGAAGCTGGCAAATCAGATCCCCAAATATCTATTCATAAGCACAGAAAATGTGTTTTCTATAACAGTTCCCCTTTAACCTTTTAAAAAAGTAGACAGGAAATACTGCTTACATCATGAGGAACAGAATATTACACTGTATGCACATGAGTTAAGGGGAGTCAGGGATATTCGGACTGGTTTTGTAATGTTGTCCTAAGTCTGCTTTCATGGCATAACATTTTTTTAAAAACAACCTGACAAGTGATACATTATGTATTCCTGAAGTTGTAGAGGACATGAAATTAGACATGTTTGGTCATTTAAGACAGCTTGTCTGATAAATTGGGACACACTTTCATTAGTGTATCTTTAAACAAACTGCTTTTTTTTTATCTTAAATATGGCTAAAGTTTTTGATGTATTATAATATGATGATTTATGATATGATATTTAGATTGGTTTGTCCTTAGATAAGACATGCATATGCACCGTAGGCTACTGATAGCGTGCACTGTGGTGATTAAAGATTCTAGATGCTCAAGAAGTTTATTTATTTATTATTTTGTAATATCAAATATTTACTAACAAACGGTGTAATCTATATTTTCATCAAGATATCTGTTCAACATATTTTTAAATCTTTTTTTGACTGCTCTTATTAAAAATGATAAGAAAATAGAGAAATTTGATATTTAATAGTGTTACACTAGGGCTGCAACTAACAATTATTTTGATCATCAATTAATCTATCGATTATTGGAATGATTTATTGATTAATCAGATTACAAATGGTGAATTTACTTAATAGTTATTATTAAGCCATCAGCTCTACAATTTAGCTTGAGGAGGTTTTGTGCATGTGGTAAATAACACTGAAGATAATAAAGATGAATACTTCATTAAATTATGTCTTTTAATCAGCTTTATTCATGAAACAAACTCTAAAGAAGCAATAAAAGTAGCAGCAATAAAATGTAGGTATTAATTGAAGCTTAAAGATGACGTTATTTCATCAGATTAACTCAGGAAAGATGAAAACTACCAACAGTAAAAGAACAGAAGACAAGCTCTCTTATGATACATTTGTGTTGTTTGTGAATGAAAAGTAAGCAATAGTATATCACTTTTAAATGTTAAACATAATTATTTTTGCATGTGTTTCCCATGATTATTTATATATTATCATCAAAACATATCCTAAAAGCAATTGTAAAATTGTGAAAGCGTGAGCTGAATTACCACTTTGACTTTTTGCTTTTATAAGGAATACATCAGTATATTTGTAAACGTACAGTATCTGAGAAACTGCAGCAGTGTGACGAGCAAAAAGAACACTACGGTTTCTTTATTTATTTATTTTTCCCCCTCTGCATGCGTGTGTGTGTGTGAGAGAGAGAGAGATGAAAAGAAAGAGAGAAAGATACATGCCCTACACCCCTGGTAAAATAGTAGTCAAGGTAGTATCCATTTTGAAAAGTCTCCTGGTCCATGACAGGACCTTCCCCGATCCATGCGCAAACTATGATACCCACAATGACGGATGAACGAAGTCCCGTCTCATTAAGGCCCTCTTGCACTCTTCTAATAAGATGGCTGCAATGCTGTATAGTCCCTCCAGGGGGAGCAGTGAGTGTCAGTGGCGGCCGTACAGACATCCTGCGACCGGCATTTCTTGCACCGTCAACATATTTTTATGATTAATTCAAGCTTCTCATCTTGGACGATATCTGCAGCGTCAGTGTCTGATAATGGAGCTTGGTACAGTGTCTGAGTACCAGTCATTAAGTATGCTTTAATGGTCAGACCTTTCATTTATAGAAGACACCGTGCCACTGGAAGTTACTGCATTGTTGACGTATTTTCATCATTACTTCAATTATGTCATCTTGCTCTGTCACTCTCATATACTTTCAAAATAATAATATGAAAAATGTAAAATGTCCGCCGAAAATGTTTATGTAGCAGTTAATAATGGCGCACCAGCATGTTTCAGTAACTCAGTTAAGTATTAGTTATAGTAATGTCGCACTTATGAGAGTGCATGAGTAATTAAAAATGTCTTCTTTTTTTTTTACATAGTGTGTTGTGAAATATATACTGTAAGGCAACTGCACTGAAAGCAGATGATCCACGGTTCGTTTCCTTGAGGATGCAAGTACATTATGTCATGTAGTAGACAGCATGTTACAAACATTGTTCTACTATATTATTTATTATATCACACGACGCACACACCTTATATTGTAGGGTATTAGTGTCACAGAGGAGATCTCTCTTTCAGAGTGGTAAATCAATGCACTTCCCCTAAACATCATCTCATTTTATAGTAAAACATTATAAAGATCTACAAATAAGTGTGGTTAATTTTTAAAGGAACATTCACAAAAGAATTCTGTATCACTTTTAAAGCAGTATATCTCTGCTTATGTTTTTTATACAGACGTTCACAAGGTTTTACTTAGTTTTCTGTTGGTTTCACCTTTGGGTTATTCTGAGACGCCATATTATTTGGAAGTGGGCGCGCGCCCATGAGGTTTATTGTTGATGAGGCAGCTCTTGGAATGCTTCCTGTTTAATCAGAAATCACTAACAGTTTGGTCGAGATTAACTTCAACATTCAGTTGAGTTTTATTTATATAGGCCTTGACTTCACGCAGCATTTAACCAAGCAGAGACGCACATTAACAACAGTCGCGTATTCACACCTCTGACCATTTTTTGTCAACCGAACAGAAAATAAAGACAAGTTTGCAAGAAAATCTCGTTATTTCTCTAATGTGTCTTTAACTTTGTTTGGCCTAGAATACAAAAGACGGCCAGAAGTATGAACCTGGATTTTTTTTGAGAGGTCTGAATTTGTGTCCCTTTCTGTATAGTACATTGTGAAATGTTGTGTAAAAGCACACAGTCATACTCATGGTTTGTCATAAATTCCACCTTACTGTACTCCTAGCGGAGTTATTCCTTTCTTTATTTAAAAACATGTCGGGCGCACAATTATAAACTAAAACAAAGTATATATTTTTGGCTGTCATTGGTGCTAAAGTAAAGAAATAATATATTCCTTTTTAATTTGTGTGAGGATTAATGTGAGGAAGCATGTGACTGACAGAGCCCAAGATCACAGAATTGTTCAAGATGACAAGTTTGATTTTAATTATGAATATACGTTGACAGTGCAAGAACTGCTAGTCACAGGATGTCTATAGGGCAGCCCTTGACACTGCAGTTAACTGAAGAAGTCACTAATGGCGGAACTAGAAATCATTGCAACCGGCTTATTAAAACACAAGAGGGCATTAATGAGGACCGCGGGACCTGTCCTGGATGGGTCCTGTCATGGACCAGCCTCCTGTATGAAATAGCTGTGACTGTACCATTACCATGTTTAAAAAATAAACAAATTTCTTTTTAGTATTGTGATACATTTTTGGCCACAGCAAGATAGAAACTGTGCCTGTAATTTAGTGGTGTTTTAAGGTGGAATACAGGCAAAGAAACAGGCATTCATCAGTTTAGAGATAAACAAGTCAGGCAAGCATGTGACATGGCAAAGATATCTACATTTACATATAGGCATTTGGCAGACGCTCTTATCCAGAGCGACTTACAAGAAGTGCTTTGAAGTTTCAGTCATTGGATGGATACTTACACTATGTTATTGGATTACTAACCAAGTGCCTTCAGTCAAACACAGCTGGGAAGTACTGAAGAAGCAAATACATCTTGAGTCGTTGATTAAAGATCAAAAACTCAGCTGTACAGACATCTAGAGGAAGTTCATTTCACTACCTAGGTGCCAAAACAGAAAAGAGAATATGGATCCTTGATCCCTGAGAGATGGTGGTGGGACCAGGCAAGCAGTGCTGGAGGATCGGAGGGAATGTGTTGCAGTGCAGATGGTCCAGATGTTTACATAGGACGAATGGTGGACAGAGGCAGACCTGCCAGGAATGAGTTGCAGTAGTCCAGAAATAACTAGGGAATGACCAAGCACCACAAGAGAGTATGCGTTGGGCATGTGAATCCCCTCCATGTCACCTCATGGTTTCTTCTAGGAAAGAAGCAAACCATTGCCACGTTGTTCCACAGATTCCAAGGCTTCTAAAAATAGATGATGGAATCACTGGTTCACTGTGTCAAATGCAGCTGACAGGTCCAGGAGGATCAGGACGATGATAGTTTGGCTGATCTAGCAACATGGAGCTTCTCAGTGACTGACAGAAGGGCAGTCTCTGTGGAAGGTGCCACTTTGAATGTGGATTGGCTGGGATCGTTAAGGTTGTTCTATGAGAGATAAAGAGACATTTGGTTGTAAACAGTCCATTCAAGAATTTTGGAAATAAAAGAGAGAAGCGATACCGGGCGATAGTTGCTGATGTTTGCTGGATCTAGGCAGGGTTTCTTGAGGATGGGAATAACTCTTGCCTTCTTAAAAGAAACAGGAACATGACCCAATGATATGGAATGTTGATGAAGGGAATGAGGTCTTGTGAGATGGCCTAGAGCATTGTGATATCTGCCAGGGGAAATGTAAAATTATGATTAAATTATTTCTGTGGGACTGAAGACCACACTCCCTCCTGCAGGCAACAGCTCAATTTGTTGTTTTCTCCCAGAAGGCACTGCAAAAAATCCGTCCCTCGTAGCTACTGACCAAAATATGGTGCGAAACACATTTACACAAATTTCCCTGAACTGTAATGCTTCATTGCATAATGATGAGCAAAAGCAGTAAGTCCTAGTTATTATCACTTTGTTTAGTAAAATGCAACTGTAAGATCTTTCGCTTGGGGCGCACCACAGACACAAGGCGGTTTCTTATGGGGAAAAGGGTCATTTATTAGGAAAAATGTGGAATGGAAAGGGTTTTAAGGAGGGAGGAAGGAAAGAATTGAAGAAAAGAAGTGAGGGTGTGCATGTGCAGGTCCAGAGGCAGTGCCCAGCTGGCATGTGGGCACTCAGCTGGTGAGTGATGGCAGTGGGCAGAGTGGATCCATGTGGGCAGCTGCTCCTGCCGGATCCTTATTGCGGCACTTTCAATCATGGGCAACTGGCCCCGCCCTGATCTTCTTGTGTGCGGCCGCAGGAGTCTAACACGATCGCAGTAAACATCAGCTTTTTCTCAACCGGTAACTGCAGCTGCAAAACCGCCTGGGGGAGGGGGCCTTAACATTGTTTTTCCTCTCTGGCAACTGGATCGTGAAGGCTGGCTCGATGCGAAAGTGACACAGCAGCTCTTGCGGTCCTTGTAGCAGCTGCCTTTAGATGGGGCAATCAAATGGTGTTCAGTCCACCCACCTTTGAAGTCCACCTTGGATCATCCCACTCTCTTGCCACTCTCTAGTTTAACATCCGCCACGTGGTGGTCTTGCTCCCAAAACTCCGGACTATGATTCTGGACTCCTACAGCTAAGCTCCACACCTCATGTTTATAGAGGGGAGTAAGCCTGAGATCCATTACAATTGTGATGCACCAGCCGTGCCCAATCTAGCAGCCCCACCTCTTCACGCAACTGCAGAAGGGGAGGCTGACTACCTAGTGAGCATTTGAGTGTGAATGCATGAAGCGTGATAAAAGATTTAGGTGCACGCCCATCACTGGCACATGCTGTAATGGTAATGGTTTTTAAACAAACATATTTTACTTGGAAAAAAAATTGTTATTGATAGCATACAATCTTATATTTAATGCTCTTGCCGACATCAAAATTATTTCTTTTTATCTTTTGTATTTTCCATAAGATTTAAAATAAGGTCATTTGAAATTTCCTTAAATTAACATAAATTACCTGATTTATGTTCACTGAATGTACTGTCGGTCTCTTAAATTCCATCTCCAACTGTTACTTCTGATTTTAATAACAGTGCTGAGATTTAATCCGAGAATAACGGCAGTGTAATTTTCTTACAGAGGGTCCTAAAGCTGTGGTGAGCATAAAGCCTGATAAACATGTGTTCAGAGGAGAGAGAGTGACTCTCAGATGTGAAATACAGAGAGGAGGAGACGATGAGTGGACATACAGCTGGTATAAGAATACGACACACTACCCAGACCGCACAACACAGGAGTTCAGCCTCAGCTCAGTTAGTAATAATAACAGTGGAGAATACACCTGCAGAGGGAGGAGAAGCAGTGACTCTCAGAGCTCAGAGATCAGTGATGCTCTTACACTCACTGTATCAGGTGTGTTTATTTTATTTTGACCCAATTATATGTAACAAATTTGCCAACATGTATGAATTTATATTTATTTCTTTTTTCATGTGTTGTCCATCAGACACAGCAGAGACAGTAGTGAGTGTGTCTCCACTGAGCTGGCTGACTGAAGGAGACTCAGTGACTCTAAGCTGTGAGGTTAAACACTCATCTACAGGCTGGACATTCAGCTGGTACACAGATGTTCCCTACAGAGACATTCAGGGTTCCCTCAGGTACAGGACAGCGCTCCTCTCAGACACCAGCAGAGGATCTGGAGGCTCCTACACTCTCAGTCCTGTTACTCTCAATCACACAGGAGTTTATATGTGCAGAGCAGAGAGAGGAGAACCAATCTTTCACACACACTACAGCAAACCACAGCCTCTGTTTGTTACTGGTGAGGAAGTACATCAACAATACTGTTTGTTGGGGGGGGGGGGGGGGGGATAGGATGATGAGACTTTAATTTATTATTATTAGTAGTAGTAGTAACAGTAGTAGTTTCAGACATTAAAGGATTAACACTATACTGTATATCTATCGATCATTAACTAAATACATAATCCATGTTTTGTTCACAGTCATTTTGTGCACATTTCAGGTGAATCTCCTCCAGTGTCTCTCATCATCAGTCCCAGCAGAACTCAACACTTTACTGCTGACTCTCTCTCGCTGAGCTGTGACCAGAGAGACTCTACTGGATGGACAGTGATAGGATATGCAAATGAGACACTATTCAATTGTTCATCAGTTTCAGAATCTACATGTCACATCTTCTCCCTCTCTACATCACACACTGGAGTTTACTGGTGTCAGTCTGAATCTGGAGGACGCAGTTATCCTCGCAACATCACAGTGCACAGTGAGTCTTTTTACCAGTTCTCATCAGTTAATTACCATTTAATAGAAACCAGGCCATTTGAAAATCTTAATATAATAAGTATAATAAGGAAATGAAATATCTTACTTGCAGTATCACAGAGGGTATGGTGTAACAATCTATATGTTGTGTGTGAATATACTGTAAGAGTGTTAATTCATATTAGGTGTATTTATATAGACATTAATTTTCCACTGGTAATGGGAATAATGTAAATATCATGTAAACATCTCAATTAGAAAAGTCTGATCTGATCGGAATACATTTTCAATCGGGATCCAAACATCTTTCTAACAGGAATAAACATTTTTGCCCCACATTGGATAACATGGTCATGTGATGAGTTTCTGGGAGGCAAGTTTTGTTTCTATTCCCAAATGGTAAACTCTGTAAGACCTCTCTCCCAACAGTCTTTACTTTCATCCACTGGGTCACTGGATGAGGAACAAGCACTGTTTGGCTTATTATTTTATGTATAATAGTGCATCTAACCAATCACAAAAGAGACTGAATTCTTGTAACCAATCATAAATCAGAAGGCAAAATTTATGGAAAAACATTGGAAGTCTACCTAACCTCAAAGAAAAAAATTTATATTCCTGACAGATTTTTTAAAAAAAAGAAAACCTTTTTTCCTTTACTGTCAAACATTAAATCAGAGTAAACTTTTTCTGATTTAGGTCAATAAATATTAACATATTGTTTTGCATTTGTTAAATGTCAGAATCGAGTGAGGGAGAATTTTTATGTTTTTTTGTTTGTTTTTTCTAAGTCAGAAGTATACGTACACTTCCTTAGTATTTGGTAGAATTGGCCCAAAGCTGCTTCACTTGGGGGCCAAATGTTTCGCGTAGCTTTCCACAAGCTTTCTACAATAGTTTGTTTCAATTTTGGCCCACTCCTCTTGACAGAACTGGTGTAACCGAGTCAGGTTTGTAGGCCTTCTTGCTCGCTCTTGACTTTCGAATGCCGCCCACAAATGTTCTATGGGATTGAGATCAGACCTTTGTTATGCCACTCCAATACCATGACTTTGTTGTCCTTAAGACAGGTATGCTTTGGAGGTATGCTTGGGGTCATTATCCATATGGAAGACCCATTTCCGCTCAAGCTTTAACTTCCTGGATGATGTCTTCAGATGTTGCTTTAATATATCCATGTATTTTTTTTTTTCTCATGATGCCATCTATTTTGTGAAGTGCATCAGTCCCTTCTGCAGCAAAGCAGCCTCACAACATTATACTATCACCCCCATACTTCACAGTTGGGACGGTGTTCTGAGGCGTCTAAGCTTTACCCTTTTTCCTCCAAATATACTGTCTATCATTGTAGCCGAACAGTTAAGTTTTTGTTTCGTCAGACCACAGGACATGTATCCAGAAGAAGATTTTTGTCCCCATGTGCAGTTGCAAACTGTAGTCTGGCTTTTTTATGGTGGTTTTGAAGTAATGTCTTTATCCTCACACAGTAACCTTACAGCTTATGGTGTTACAGGACTCGTTTTACTGTGGATTTGACTCGGTCTTACCAGTTTTAGCCAGAATCTTCACTAGGTCTTTTGCTGTTATTCTGGGGTTGATTCGCACATTTTGCACCAAAAAAACCTTCCTCTCTGGGACTCAGAATCTGTCTCCTTCCTGAGCGGTATGATGGTTGTACATTTTCATGTTTTTTATACTTGCAATAATAAATCCGTTCAGTCATTTATTATTGACTGAACGGATGAACTTGGGACCTGGAAATTGCACCTAAGGATGAGCCACACCTGTGGAGGTCCACAATTCTTTTCCTGATTTTCCCATGATGGCAAAGAAAGAGCCTCTGTGTTTGAGCTGTCCCTATATATGCATCCACAGGTGTGTCACCAATGAACTCAATTGGAATCAATTAACCAATTAATTAACCAAGCAATTAACTTTTTGCTTAAACGTGGTGTTTGTATACTTCTGACTTTGATAAAAGTGATAAAAAAAACATAATTCTCCCTCGCTCGATTCTGACATTTAACAAATGCAAAAAATTTGGTAATATTTATTGATCTAAAACAGAAAAAGTTTACTCTGATTTAATGCTTGACAGTAAATAAAAACATGTTTTTCTGTTTTTTTCTAAAGTGTATGTAAAATATCTGGTTTCAACTGTATAAACCCTCTTGTGCTGAATTTCAGTGTGTTCGACTGGAGTATAAATATTTTATAACCAAATCACACCAAAAAGCAAAAAGAAACAATACATATTATATTATGGTAATCTATAATGTTATAATTGGGTAAAATAAATATGTAAAGGAGGTGCTCCTTTGTTAAAGACACTTCCCTCACTTCAAGTGAAGCCAGTATATCTACAATCTGTGAATAGACATCTATATAGGTTATACTGTAGTTTGTGCATTTTTTGTATGATATAATTCAAAGTAAAAGTAGATTAATTACTAGATAATGGATTTTTATTTGCATGAGCTGTAAGACACAATGGAAATATTTCCCCACTATACACCATTTTCTTTTGTAATTAACTTTTTCCCCACAGCATGGTGGTGTAGTGGTTAGCACGGTGGCCTCACACCATTAGGGTAGGGAGTCTGAGTCTCCCCTTGAGTCTGTGCATGTCCTCTCCGTGCTTGGTAGTTTACTTTCCACAATCCAAAGATAGGCAGCTAGGCTAATTGGCATTTCCAAATTGGCCACGGTGTGTGTGCGTGTGTGCGTGTGTGCCAAAGTCTCCTGGGATAGGCTCCAGGATTCCTGTGACCCTGTACAGGATAAGTGGTATAGAGAATTAATTAATTATCTGCACATACACCCTCCCAGATAAAAATAATGTTTTTTTTTTTTTTTTTTTTTTTTTAAGTGTTTCTTTCTCTTTCCTACAGGTGGTGATGTAACCCTGAAGAGTCCTGTCCATCCTGTAAATTTGGGAAATCCTCTGACTTTACGCTGTTTATATCGCAACACAAAGATCTCAGACTCTGGTGCTGATTTCTATAAAGATGATTCAGTTCTCCAGAAGCAGACTACAGGAGAGATGACCATCAGTAGTGTCTCAAAGTCAGATGAAGGTTTCTACCACTGTAAACACCCAGAGAGAGGAGAGTCACCCAAAAGCTGGGTTTCAGTCAGAGGTGAGAAAAAAAAAAACATTTATTCATTTTAATAAGACTTTTGCTGTGAAGGATTCAGTTCTCCATTTGTAAAGCATTTAAAATATTAAGACGTCTGGTTTCTTTATACCTAAGCAACTCAGTTGATGTTCACAACATGTTTGCTACTGTCTGAGTAGAATAATAAGTAATATTGTATGTGGGGTACTGTAGACTAGAGCATTAAATTTAATTCAGTTAAATTTTATTCAACAATCATTGTTCATCAGCAGCTTTACAGAATAAAAAAATATGGAAATATGTTCGAAAAATTTCTAAATTATATATATCAGATTGTCCCTGATTAGCAAGCCAGGTGTGATCATTGCATGGAAAAACTTCCTGAAATGACGAAAGAAATCTTAAGAGGAACCAGACTCAATAGGGAATCCATCCTCATTTGGGCGAGACCAGATGGCTATAGCAAGGATTGATTTGCAGTCATACTGTGTGCTATGAGGTTGAGAGTTCAGTATGAGGTGGTATAACATTTTTTTGAGACTAGTTTTGTAACACACCAACAGATGGCAGCACAAGGCTGCATGCACAGTCACAGGGAGCTCCGACCTTCATAAAGCAGTATGACAATAGACGTCGTCCTGTGTACATCGGTAGCTGTGCAACAATTGTTATTCTGACCATGTACATTACCATGTCTGCTATATCATTACAAACAGCAAGTAAAACGTGAAATTCTGCATTAAACTTGACAAATCTGCCACAAAGACGCTTGACACGAGTCGGCAAGTTTATGGCGATGCTGCAATAGTCGTTCAAAGTGTTTTGAGTGGCATGCGCGGAAGAACATCAGTGGAAAATGACGAGAGAGCAGGAAGGCCTTCAACGAGCTCAACCCCTGAAACGATCAAAACCTTTGTGCATGATGATCGTCGGGAAACAATCCACAATTTGATCATTACCGATAACGAAACTTGGGTGTACGGGTATGACCCTGAGATGAAACAACAGTCTCCACAGTGGCCATCATCCAAAAAAGGCGAGGCAGGTCTGCAGCTCGACCAAGTCCAATTCATCTCCAGGGACCACACTGCCAATTTTACTGCCAGGTTTTGAGGCATCTGAGGGAGGACATACGGCGAAAGCAGCCGGATTTGTGGCTTTTAAAAAATTTTATCCTACCTTGTATAACAGGAAAAGTGTTTAAGTTAATATGAAGTCCACTTTCAGTATTGGAGGCTCTGGTACAAAACTGTTTGTGGAAAACAGTCCTGAAGTACAGAGTGACAAGTGTAGTCACAAATCATCAGAGAGCAGCTGTCTGTATCAACAGAGCACGAGACTATCATAAATGTATACATGGTAAATCATGATAAACCATGGTAAAGTGGAACCATCCATATCACCACATGCATCAGACCACATGGGGCCTCCATGCAAAGTGTTGCACCAGGATGTGTCAGGCAGGTGTACATACAGTATACATTACTCCACACTTACTGTTTGTATAGAATTGTACAGTATACATTACTGTGTGAGGTACAGGCTTGTACAGTATAGTACACATTACTCCACACTTTGAGGTACAGGCTTATAGTAACATTACTCCACACTGCATTAGGGTTCAGGTTTATACAGTACACATTACTCCACACTGTGTGAGGTACAGGTTTATACAGTACAGTACACATTGCTTTTTTAAAGTTTCCCAGCTCGCCCTTCCCACACACTTGATACTCATTCACTGATGATTTCTAACAACATTTAAGGAAGCTCAGAGCGCACCTCATTGCCGGATTATTCATGCTCTCTGGTTCAGTTCTCACTTCCTCTTCCTGGACCACTACTCTGTCTCTGTCCGTTTGGATCTAATGCAGTTCAGACTGAAATCTGCAACCTCAGCTGCACAGATTAATATTTGGCCCTGGAATTCACATTCCTAGATATTTTAATAACGCAAGTACCCAACACACTCATGTGCACCTCATCCATCAATCTTCTTCAACTTGGAATCTTTTGCCCGCAGCCTGCAGACATCCTTGACGTACTGTTTAAAGCTTAGATTTTTAAATGTTTGAAACGTAAGTGCTTACAATTTTTATTGTATTATTAGTTTATTATCCATATTATCTTTCCCTCCAGTTTTCTCACAAAAAGTGACAATACTGAAGGTCATCTGGAGTGTTATGGTGACCTCTCCATATGTGCTGGTGACCATCATTCTGGCAGTGAAATATTACAGAGCTCAAAGTAAGAACTCACAATGTTCATTTTCCATAAAATTAAATATTTTAATTTAATAATAGGCTAAAATGTTTGATTGTGTATTTTACAGCTGAGCCTGAGAAGGACAACAGATCAGACAGAGTGATAGAAGCTGAAACGTCTTTATGAGTCTCATGTTTTTACATGATTTGCTTTTTTTTTTATAATCTAGCTTTTAAATCTTAACAAATTTTAACCAGTGCAACAGAGAACACAGTGTATGTGTGGTTAGTAGTGGTTTTAGTGATTAGTAGCTGTGACGCTGTTTTGTGATTTTGGCCAAAAGCTTTAACCAATGCTTCATTTTTATTTCAAATATATATTTGTATTTCTGTTACTTGTAAGCATTTATTTTCACTTTTTGAGCTTTGTGTTTTATTTTCATTCCATCTTTTACTGTACTGTTTATCCTGTACAGGAAGCTTGGAGCCTATTCCGTGAGAATTCATGAATGAGCTGGGGTACATCCTGGACAGGGTGCCAATCTATCACAGGGCGTTATTTTGTTTAACTTTTATATTACTCTGACTTTATTAATTTATCATACATGTTTACACTGTAGCCGGTATTTACTCATTAACTGCATTAACTCAGGGATAAATATGCAGCAGGCTTTAAATGTATTGTAATGTTATATTAAAAATAGGTAAGGCTTATAATACTCTAATGAAGTAAGAGTAGAAAAGATATATTTTCTTGTTTAAATAATATAATTGGGCTTTTGTAATTGTGATTTTTTTGCTCTAATAAAAACAATAAAGACTCCTTGTGAAGCTATCAGTAGTTTTGAATCGTCTTTGCTTGACAATCTTCTTAAGGCTGCGGTTATCCACTTGCTTTTGCAACTTTCCAGTGACTATGCTTTGATGCTGCACTATGTGAACTCGGTGCCAACATGAAAGTCCCCAAACACAAATACACAGTGTCCAGATCAGCCCACACCATGTGATGCTTAGGGGCAACTCTGATGCAACTGCAGAGAAATCATCATGATTGCAGCAGATTACAGGAATAGGTTCATTATTCCTCTTTGCAGGCATAGACACGAAGCCATCACAGCCATGCTATATCCAGCAATACAGCATGACCTCGAGTGTGATATAGATTTTATATTACAGTTTCACAAACACAATTTATTATTAACAGGTTATGATTTGTTTATTTATTTAACCAGTTATTTTGCTCAGCCAACAAATGTGCTTCTGCGACTGGCAGAACTAACTAGTGGTGTTCCGCCATCACACTGTCAGTTAGCGACCTGCAGTTACTGTAATTAACAGGTTAAAATAGTTTGTATACTATGTAGCCAATCATGGAGGTTTATGATTAATCTTATTTAGTATGTCTTTATATTTTCATTCATCCCACTTCTGGGGTCTGGGGCTGGATCCCATAAAGTGTTAAATGGAAAGCTAGTGCACTATGTAGGGTGTACAATCCATTGTCTCACACACACACACACACACACACACACACACACACACACACACTAAATAGTGCTCTTGATCAGGGTAATAATAATAAATATTTGGATTTAGGTTTGTATTAGGAGCTAGTTAGCTTTGTAGCTGTAAAAAAAAAAAAACACTGATAGTTCAGATGCAATTCGGAATGACTTAGAAGCGATTAGTAAGGAGACAAAGTGTTGTATAAGACGACGTAACATTATCAGATGTTTTGCTGAGAGTGCTGAATATGAATATGGTTTTTCGGCAGGCAGCTGCTCTCTCCTCAGCATGGCCGACCATATAGACCTACTTTAGCATTTATATACAGTCTTATGCAAAAGTTTGGGCACCTCTTGATAAATAACAGATTTTGGTGATTTCCAGACTTTTAGTCGACTAAAATGTTCTCCGCTTCGATGCTCATAGCACATATTAAAGTGCTAATCTGTACCTCTTTATCTCCCTGCAGTCCTGCAGCGCGAGACCCTCTGTCTCCATGACGACCACTCTGTTGCACGTGTATCAAAGTTGAAACTGTCGGGAGGATTAAATTTTACCATTGCTCTTGTCTGGTCCTTATACTCCTGACACCAGGTCTTGTATTTATTTCATCTGTCGCTTTCTTGTTTATTAAAAAGCCAGTGAAACAGTACGCAACAACTCCATGTGCTCTTTTTACATTCAGAAAATATCAACACTAACTGAATCTTCGTCTGCGGCAACTGCTCATATATTACCCTCTGACGCCCTCTAGTGGGTGGATGATATAACATACTTTAACCAGTACATAATACCCTGACAGATGGGAAGAGAAATATAAGGACACGAAAATAACAGATCATGAGCGAAAGCATATCACATCATATGTCAAACATGGTGGGGGTATAAGTGTGTATGGCTGCCAATAGAACCAGATCACTGGTGTTTAGTGATGACCTGACTATCGATAAAAGTAGCAGGATGAATTTGGAAGCCTATAAAGCTTTACACTCTGCTTAGAATCAGCCAAATGCAATAGAGCATGCTTTTCACTTGCTTTAGTTTGTTCAATTGAGTGTAAGCCTCTCAAATGTGTGTGTATGTGTGTGTGTGTGTGTGTGTGTGTGTGTGTGTAGCCTCACTGCTTGTGTGCGAGCCCTGGCCATGCCATAATTGTGTGAACTTGGCTTGGCTTTCATCTGTATCTTACATCTGAATATCTCACCCTGTGAACACAGAATTATGTAATTATAGTAGAGCAGGTGCTCCTCATGTAGTAATTTTTGTACGTGCTTGTGTATACACACATAAATGGGAAAGCCTAAAGTTCAGAACACTTCATGAAAAGTTAAGCAACTTCTAACACCAGAAAATCTTTGGTGCCATTTATTTGGGAAGTAGAGGTTGGGGTGATCTTGCGTTATTGATCAGAAGGTTGGGGTTCAATTTCCGCTGTGCCGTGGCTGATTCTGCATGCTTTCCCCAACATCCAAACTTCCGTGTGATTATACATGTAAAGGAACAACGTCATCAGACCCAACATACACACAGACCAGTGCTGCTCCACACATCTGGTGAGTGTTTATTTCACATAATGTCATTTCCACTAATAGTCTTTACATGCATTTTTCATGTGACACAGATGACTCAAGTGATTGCAGGTTAATGTAGGATATTTATTTCAAAATTTTAATAATTTTAATAATTTTAATAATTTCCCTTACACACACACATTGACAGAGCCACACCTGCTGAATGAAATGCATTTTATAGATATTTGTCAGACTTCTCTGTTGTGTTGTCACAAGCTGTGGAGTTTTGTAATGCCTGTTAAATTGTTCACGTTAAACATTGTGTTTTCTTGTGTCTCTTATCAGATATGTTTGCTTTATGTAGGTTTGCACACTGTGAGTTAAAACGCCGCTCTGAGCAAACTGATGTGTGTTTTGTGTAAATGTGCTAATGTGTCTGCGTTATTGTATTTTAATGATGAATAATGTAATTATATTCTCATACTATTAATAGTAATTTATGTGGTGTCAGTGAGGAGAAATAAAAAGCAGGCGGTATTGTTAAACAGTAAAGTTTCTCTTTAACCTACACTTCCAGCACAAACACAGGCTGGTGATCAGTTACAGAACTGCTAGAGCAGAGCACTTGTAGGATTGTAGACGTTATACAAAGAACCGGACAAACCCTCAGTCACATGAGGAATAAAGGAAGGGAATTCAATAGAAATGCTATTAAATATGTCTATTATTTAAAAAACTAAAATTAAAATGACAATTAATGATAGATTAGGGAGATTTTTTTAAAACCCTGTCTGTTAAACTTACAGGAAACGAAAAGTCTATCGCAGTCTCTGATCACAGTAAATCTCAATTAAAGTCTGAATAAAAACTCTAAATCAGTTTCAGCAATCAAACAGGTTTACAGAGTAATAACGATTCATTCTAGAGGTGATTATTTATTTATTTTTTTCCCCAGAAAACCTGAAGCTTAAACTCACATCAGACCATAAAGGAGCTGCACTGACAGGAAACTCAGTGACTCTGTCCTGTACACTGAAGCTGCCGACTGCTGGATGGAAGTTATACTGGATCTCACCCACACAGATCATTAAGACTGAGATTGCAATTGAAACTCACTCCTCCTCTTCCTCACCCTCCTCTTCCTCCTACATCATCAGAGCTGGAAGAGGAAACCCAGTCTACTACACACACTACAGTGATGCACTCTGGGTAAATGTTACTGGTAAGTAAGAGACTTCCTGTTAATTCATTCTGCACATGTGAGCAGTGTCACAATATAGCAAAATTTCCCCATCTACAGACTCCTTCAACTAAATTACCAATTAAATAAATTACTATAAGAGAACACAGCCATGCTTCATGTGTCCCACTTCTCATCAGTGAAATGGGGCTCCACCAGGATTGTTATTTTAATAGTGTAAGGTTCCTTTTTGTCCTCTTGGTGACAGTGCTGGCAGGAACAGAGGCCCTGTACACAAACACAGTGCAATAATTAAAAAAAAAAATTAATAAACATGGAAAATATTTTTTTTCTCCTAATTAAATAAAATAAATAATAAACTTTTATATATTTGTACAGCTCATTTTTTTTATATTGCAAAAATGTTTATTTCTTTTTTCTAAATTCAATTATTATGGCTCACAGCTCATAAAAAAATCCAATATGTCAATTTTAGAAAACATTTTCAATATTTTTAATTGAAAACATATTTTCAATACAGAAATGTACAACTTCTGTAAAATAGTATGCTCATTTATGCTCTCAATACTTGGTCAGGGCTCCTTTAGCATGAAGTATTGAAGTGATGCAGCATTTCATAGAGGTGATCCACCTGTGGCACTGCTGAGTCTTTATTGAAGACCAGATTGCTTTGATAGCAGCCTTCAGCTTGTCTGTTCTGTTGCGTAACGTGTTTTTCATGTTCCTCTTGCCAGTAGCCCAGAGATTTTCTATAGTGTTCAGGTCACACACAAACACAGTAATTTCATGGTCCATAAAACAGTTAGTGGTAGTTCTGGCACAAGTTCTGCTGGAAAATGAAGTAAACATTTATTCAAGTACGTCAGCAGATGAAAGCATGAAGCGCTGTAAAATCTCATGGTAGATGATTGCATATACTACGGACCTGATAAACATGTGGATCCACCCGAGCAGATTACATGTCACTCCAAATCATCACAGATTGTAGAAAAGTCACGTTGGACTTCAAGCAGCTTGGATTATGTGCTTCTCTGTTCTTCTTCTGAACTCTGGGAAATAGATTTTCAAAGGAAATGCACATTGGACTACTGAGCTACTGTCCAGTTCTTTTTCTTTTTAGCCCGGGTAAGATGCGTCTGATGTTGTCTCTGGTTCAGGACTGGATTGATACTAGGAATGCAGCAGTTGTAGTAAATTTCCTGAAGGAAATGAATACCAGTAGTATTGCACAGTATTGCGACTGTACATTGGGGAAATGTTTAATGGATTAGATATAAGGGGTCCTGAGACTTGGTAGTATCCAGGAACTGGAATGACGCCAGTGCTGCCTCTGTTTATGATGGTGAGTAGGGGGAGTAGTAGAAAACTGTATAAAATCAAGCACCTAGGCATGCAGACCATTTCTACAAACATTTGTGAAAGAATCGGTCGCTCTCAGGAGCTCAGTGAATTCCAGCGTGGTCACGACTGAATATTGCACAGTCACTTGTTAGTGGTATTAGGTATTAGAACGACAACCAGAAACTCAACCACAAAGTGGTAGGCCACATAAAATCACAGAGCATCAGCAGATGCTGAGGCACATATAAGTCACCAACCTTCAAAAGCTACAGACCAAACTTTATGTGATCTTCAGATTAGCTCAAGAACAGTGCGTAGAGAGCATCATGGAATGGGTTTCTCTGGCTGAGCAGCTTATCCAAGCCTGATATCACCAAGTGCAATGCAAAGCATCAGATGCAGTTGTGTAAAGCATGCCACCACTGGACTCTAGAGTAGTGGAACATTGTCTCTGGAGTGACAAATCATGCTTCTCTGTCTGACAATACGATGGATGAGTCTGGGTTTGGCGGTTGCCAGGAAAACGGTACTTGTCTGAATTCATTGTGCCAAGTGTAAAGTTTGGTGAAGGGGGGATTATGATGTGCGATTGTTTTTCAAGACTTGGACTCTGCCCCTTAGTTCCAGTAAAAGAACTCTTAATGCTTCAGCATACCAAGACATTTTGGATAATTTCATACTCCAACTTTGGGAACAGTTTGGAGACAGCCCCTGACTGTTCCGACATGACTGCGCACCAGTGCACAAAGCAAGGTCTATGAAGACATGAATGAGCAAGTTAGGTGTGGAAGAACTTAACTGACCTCAACCCAATAGAAAACCTTTGGGATGAATTAGAGCAGAGACTGTAAGCCAGGCCTTCTTGTTCAAACATCAGTGTCTGACCTCACAAATGCACTTCTGGAAGAATGTTCAAAAGCCTTCCCAGAAGAGCTGAAGCTGTTATAGATGCAAAATGGGCAAGACCAGCATCATATACTGTATAACCCTATGGATTAAGAAATGGATGTTACTTAAGTACTCAGGTGAGTGAATACTTTTGGTAAAATAGTGTATGTCTTACACCACCTCTATAATAAACATTATGAGTTGTAGAAACATTTTTTGTTGTTGCTTGCAGTGAATTTTAATAATAGTCTAAGATATATTTTTACACCTACATCACCCCCCCACCCTCTCTCTCTCTCTCTCTCTCTCTCTCTCTCTCTCTCTCTCTCTCTCTCTCTCTCTCTCTCTCTCTCACACACACACACACACACACACACACACACATACACGGACATTGTTTTTTAGAAACAGAGGAAGTATCGAGACTTTTCAGACATGTCTCATTCAGTCAGTCATCAGTAGGACAGGATGGAGCTCCGTCCACTCTGTGTGACGCTCTGTAAGTAAATGTTCTCTGTGTGTCTTCATTACAGTGACTGGTGCTGAATTACGTTTCTAATTAACAGGCTGAGAGTCGTGTCATCAGGTTCTGTGTGATTATTTCATTTTTCTGTAGTTCAGGATACTGAATTTGAATTTGGACTAATGAGTAAAATATTAAATTCGTCATTAAACAAACCCTATTTTACACCACATGTATGCTGGTGTCTCACGTTTCTGCAGAACATCACAGCTGATGATTTTTAACTGTTGTTATGCATTGGTAAAACTTTACAACTTTACAATTAACATGATGAGGAATATTTTGCTAGTCAGTATTTTAGGATTTTATATTTTATTCTATTTTTTTGATGTCATGTCACATATGATGTGATGAACTCAGCTTGACTTGCCATTTAACAGTGATGAGGAGACATCCAGCATATCCATTGAGAAATGGCTCTGTGTTACAATGTTACTATGCTACTGTACCGTATTGTTGATTCCTGGTGCTGATTAATTTTCTATAACAGCAGCTCTGATAATAGCAATAGCTGTAATATAAATGTATATTAAGATAAATTACCCTTTGTGGTTCCTTAGTAACATGGCAACACATTACCCCTATATTCCTTGTAAGTTCAGGTGTGAATACATATGCTATTAAAAGAGAACTTTTGCTTTTGGGTGCTGTGACATTAGTGACAACTAGTTTGCAGTTTGTGCCTTGTGGTTGTCACACATCATCAGTCCTGACTATAAATAGTAAAAAGTGTGGCACGTTCATTAATAAACATATAGGTATATGAGTATGGTGTTCTTTGAGTGATAAGTTCTCTTCATCTCACGCTATCTGCAGGCATAATGCAGTGAAGTGAAGACTTTTAATAAAGAAAACAAACACAAGAACCAAAATTATCTACACAGTGGTAGAAAATTAACTAAGCATTCAAACTGTAATGACAACACGTTCTGTTGCTAGCAGGATCGCTAGTATTTCCCCAGTGTATATGTGCGTAATCCATCTTACCATGGCTGGTGTATGCTATTCCTAGTTTATTGTATATTTTCTTTGACGCCTCAGTGAAAATATGAATGAAGTTGTTATACTGAGATTGTATACAAGTGCTAACTGTTCCTGCACTCATTATGTATTTCTTTCTGTTCTTGTTTTCCAATAATGGTAAATTTACTGTTGCTCCTGGACGTATCCATGGATATATTGTTGGAATCTGTCCAACAATGTCTTGGAACTGTTGGACTCTCATGCAACTTGGTTAATCCTATCTCTGTTGCTCTTGTGCTCTTGTGTTTCTTTTTCCTTTTTTCTTTTTCTGAGCAAGGCTTGGCACCTGTGCTGGATGGTCCTGTTTGTGTCCCTGCAAGTTAACCCAGTAATTAAGAGACAGTTGCAACCTTCTGAGATTTAACAGCATTTACATACTTTCTATTTGCAGAGCTGTCCTCAGAGTTGTTCTGATTGCTCCTGTATACAGTTTTAATGCCTGGGACTGAATGAGTTCTAACTTTTTAAGCCGTGTATTTTCTGCTGATCCAAACACTACTAGCACTGACCTGATCAGTCCTGTGTAAATAGTCCTTAGTGCTGACCCCTCTGTTCCCCATTCCTTCCCAACTAGGCATCTCATAATATTTCTGTTCAATCATTTTAGCTTTTTCTTATCTTTTACCACTACTGTGTCCCCTTGTATTAGTATTGGATGTCCATGTTCTTTCTTCATCCCATTCATTCTTCTTATCATTCCCCATACCATCACAATTCTTGCTTCTCTTCCCACTTTATTACAAATGTTTATTTTGCATTCATGATGTTTTCCTTACATTAGCTTGGGCCCTCTTATACTTCATGAAGTTCTAAACATGTTAATATTTTAGGAGCTTTATTTTGGGCTTTAATCATATTTTTCACATTCTTTTGTCCATGATACTGCTTTGAGACAATGACCATTGTTAAAAGTGCTATAGAAAAAAAAAAAAATGATGGTACTACAGTCTTTTTCCTTTTACTGCTTTACTGCTTTTCTTAGGGATGGATTTCTTAGCAGAATGTAACATATTGTGGCAAACACAGATGTTTAACTCATCTACTTGTTGTCCAATGTTCACTTCTCCATTTCTAGATTGCTCAACAGCTCATACGTTTACCAGTCAGCTCTTTCAAAAGACCATTAACTTAAAATCCCTATATTACAATCCTTCAATTTTGTCTCTGTCCCTATAATAATATGGTAATGGTCACTACCCACTGTGGATTCCGTCCGGACTTCCCCATGTACAATTTCCTGCTAACTGTGCCAACACTACTGTATAGTGAGGTCATTTGCTGTTACTGTACCATGTGCAAATGTCAAACTAAGAGTCCAGCCACCATTGTGCAACACAGTCCCTGGGTGCAAAGCGCCCTCCAGGGGTTATCCCTGACACAATTATCCCAAAAAATTCTACCTTTGGTCTTTCTTATTAAAAAACATATTTTGCCCCATGGTGATTAAGGCAGACTATTTATTTATTTATTTATTTATTTTATTATTTATTCTGTCTGTTTTTTATGTACCACAAAGAAAAAGTGAAAAATTAAATTCCATACCTTTGACTGTAAAAATATTGTTTTAAATCTCATGTGGACCTTTAAGCTAACATGTTTGAGAATGTGATTATGGGGTAATACAATATAACTCTTGTCTGACGTTTCTACACTACACCGTGCTCACATTGATAACAGAATTAAGTCTAGTCACAATTTTCAATTAGCGAAATACAAAGTAAAAATGACTTTTCTGTTGCCAAAATTTTGCTGCTGTGTTTCATGTGATTTCATAACAATTCTCCCACTGTTCCCCAGATTGATCTGTGTGGCCCCTGATCATGTTTAGACCCTGATTTGATTTTCTCTATATACCCTAATGATTCCTCAACGTCTTTGAAATTCCATAGAGTTTCTTTCAGTTGAAAATGAAGATTATTGGTTTTACCATTAACAAAAAAATACTACGTTTACTCACTTAGTCATGCTTCATAAGAAACAGACAAATAACACAGAGAGAGCAACGTTCAGACCATCAGACCTTTCATGAATTAAACAATACATTGTCCCTTATAGAAGGTTTGTAATTCATGTCCTAGTATGATTATCTGATCAAATTTTAGACAAAAAAAATCACACAAGTCTTTGCTGCCTTCTTACATGCTGATCAGTTGCGGTTGTGTGTGTTAGTGTCAGTCGTGTGTATTAGTGTCAACAACACCAATAAGTTTGGACCCATGTACAGAAAACACTACAGCTCTCTCTGCTTTTGTACTTCCTCTTTTAACACATGTCGCTTTAGACTGTACGTGCCTATGTGAAGGTTTTATTGGTGTTGTTTTACATCATTACTATAACATTATTTATTTATTTATTTATTTATTTATTACCATCCTTATACACCCCTTGTGTAGCCATGTGAAGCTTGAGAGAGGAGAGAGAGAGAGAGAGAGAGAGAGAGAGAGAGAGAGAGCATTCAAGTATGCTAAGAGTCACATAATGTATAAGGTGAATGTATATACAGTGCAGAGTGCAAGCAGGGACTCCAGCAGAACTAATTGTGACAGCATAACTAAAAGGGAGAACCAGAAGGAAACACAGACATGAGAGCTCCCTGGAAATACAGCAACCAATCAAGCAGCCAGTCACTCCACCTCTACAGTTACTAAAACCTTTGGGGAAGATCTGCTCCTTAACCTAAGGCAAATCTATTCACAAAAATACTTGGCTAAATACTAGGTTTTAGCCTAGAGTCCAGAACATTAAATGGAAGGCTATTTCATAACTTTGGGTCTTTGTAAGAAAAATGGTCTGTCTCTGTCTCTTCAGTAGTTTATTCATAGCACAACGTATTGTTAAGCGGCCTGCACAGGTTTATATTAACATTGATCCATGCCTATATAAAGTGATTTACACAGAGACTTGTATTTCATGTGAAAGCCTTAATTCCAGAGATAGTTGGTGATCAGTGTTGTTCAGTTCATCTGATGTAAATGCTGATCGGTATAAGTTGCTGTTGGTCTCTTGGCAGCCTTGTTGACGTCTCTGTGGTGCAGCATTTTCTCAACCTTCTGATTATGGCCTTTGTGCTGTTCCACAGTAAATACAGTATATTTTTTTAACCCCTCTTTCATACAAACAATTTGCCTGATATAACATTTATAGATGAGCATTGATGCAACTCTGAAGCCAAACTAAAATGGTAAAATCTACAATAATATCACTTAACATGGCAAGTATTGAAATGCCCCTACTCCTTAACTTTTGTTAGGCAAGTGTTCGTGCGACCATGTGTCGTAAGGTGACTTTCACATTTTTTTATTTCTTGCTTCTTGTTAGTTTTATGATTTATAAAATCCCATATGTGCATCTCAGAGAAGGTAAATTGCTGGCTCAGCTTGAATCTATTATTTCTGTGTGTTCTGGTGCTTTATTTCCTTTTTTATCATGGCCAGGATTTACATTTTTCTACTTTGGGTTTTCTGTGGGTTGGAACCTGTCACGTTTCGGGGTGTTGTTGTACGGCATAAACGCAGGAGGATCCAGGTTGTATAAAGGAAACGATGTTTTATTTAAACACAAAACAGGCAGGGAAACTCAAACAAAACAAATAGACTTTAAATGAAACGGAAACTAAAACACGTATAGACAAAACAAAAGACACTAGGAAACAGGCAGACATGACTAAGGTAAATGAACAGTTGCAAGACAACACAGGAGAACTAAAACAAACTATTTATAATAAAACTAATAACCAACTCGGTTCAGGTGAGCGCCCCCTGGTCACCTGACCGAGTTGCCCCATGGGAACTGAAGTCTAAACAAAGGAACTACAAACGAAAATTACAGGGCGCTTTGGCGCCCTCTAGGGGTTATCCCTGACATAACCCCCCCTCAAAGGGCGCAACTCCGGGGCGCCACAGGAGGTCCAGGGCATCCCCCCCAGGGTCCAATGTCCGCCCCTCTCACCCATAGGCTGGCACCTATGTCCTGTGGGCCAGGTGGCTTCATGCCCCCGTTGAAGCAGGGCGGCGGAGACGGAGGAAGCTCGCCGTCCTCTTTGACGTTGGGCGGTGCAGGCAGTGGGTGCTCGCCGTCCTCGGTGACGCAGGGCGGCAGAGGATGAGGAGGCTCGCTGTCCTCGGCGGCGCATGACAGCGGCGGCGGAGAAAGAGGATGGAGCTCGTGCTCCTCGGCGGCGCATGAAGGCGGCGGCGGAGGAAAAGGAAGCTCGCTGTCCTCAACGGCGCATGAAGGCGGCGGCGGAGGAAAAGGAAGCTCGCTGTCCTCAACGGCGTACGAAGGCGGCGGCGGAGGAAGAGGATGGAGCTCGTGCTCCTCGGCGGCGCATGAAGGCGGCGGCGGAGGAAGAGGATGGAGCTCGTGCTCGCCGTCCTCGGCAGCACTGTGCAGCGACGGCAGCTCGCCGTCCTCGGCAGCACTGTGCAGCGACGGCAGCTCGCCGTCCTCGAAGGCACAGTGCAGCGACGGTAGCTCGCCGTCCTCGAAGGCACAGTGCAGCGACGGTAGCTCGCCGTCCTCGAAGGCACAGTGCAGCGACGGTAGCTCGCCGTCCTCGAAGGCACAGTGCAGCGACGGTCGCTCGCCCTCCTCTTCGCTGCAGTGCAGCGGCGGCAGCTCGCTGTCCTCGGCGGCGCGGTGCAGCAGTGCTACCTGCCCTTGGAGCTTGGCCACCTGCTCCCGCAGGTCACGAATGCGCTCTTCATTTATTTTAGCGCACCGCCGAAAGCTGCTCCAATCAAGCTGGGAGGTTGCTCCCTGCTGCACGTCCCGCTCACACTCCGCTCTCTTGCCGCTACGCCGTTTGGTTCTCCGGCTACCTTCCACGCCGGCTCCCCAAACTCCAAACATCGTTGCCCCCCCAAAAATAATCTCCCCGGGGCAGGGCTCCTCTGCTATGCCTCTTTTTAGGTCTTGCAATCTGTCACGTTTCGGGGTGTTGTTGTACGGCATAAACGCAGGAGGATCCAGGTTGTATAAAGGAAACGATGTTTTATTTAAACACAAAACAGGCAGGGAAACTCAAACAAAACAAATAGACTTTAAATGAAACGGAAACTAAAACACGTATAGACAAAACAAAAGACACTAGGAAACAGGCAGACATGACTAAGGTAAATGAACAGTTGCAAGACAACACAGGAGAACTAAAACAAACTATTTATAATAAAACTAATAACCAACTCGGTTCAGGTGAGCGCCCCCTGGTCACCTGACCGAGTTGCCCCATGGGAACTGAAGTCTAAACAAAGGAACTACAAACGAAAATTACAGGGCGCTTTGGCGCCCTCTAGGGGTTATCCCTGACAGAACCAGTTGTGTTGACTTTTGGTCCCTGCTGGATGTTTGATGGTTGAACTGGTGTATAGTTCATGATTAGTGTTGTTCACTTCTGTATGGATGTCATGGCTGATTGGTTTAAGTTGCTGTTGGTCTACTGGCAGCCTTGTAGATGTCGCTGTGGTGCTGCATTTTCCCAACATTTAATTATGGCCTTCATGGTGTTCTGTTGATGTCTTTGTATTTTTTAGGATATTTTTTAAACCCCTCTTTAGACGACCTTTCATAAATGAGATCCTGTACATGTTTTGTAACAAGCTCTTTGTGGATCATAGCTTCCGCAGTCACATGAAAGCAAGAACATTGAAAAAGAAATGCAACATTCAATAAAAACATCTTCTCTTTATTTGGTGTTAATGAAAATCATTTTATTGATGACAGGTAAATTATAATTACTTTTTTTTTTTTTACTCCACATGAATTTGAATGTGCTTGTTTAATTCAGAGTAAAGTAACATATGGTAACATAACATAACAGGTAAGAAGATATGTCTTACACCAACCCTATAATAAACAGCATTTGTTGTTGTTTCTTTTTTTGTTGCATCGGTGTAGCTCAAGAAGAAGCACATTAAGGTCTTGGAGTGGCCTAGTCAGTCTCCCGACCTTAATCCTCTAAAAAAAAAATTCAAAGAGGGAGCTGAAACTTGCCATGCAACAGGCATGAAACTTTAAGGATTTAAAGAAGATCTGTAAATAATAGTGGACCAAAATGCATCCTGAGTGCAAACCTGGTGACCAACTACAAGAAACATCTTACCAATGCGCTTGCCAACACGTGTGCTTGTTTGCTTGAGGATCAAATACTTATTATCCTCATTAAAATGTAAATCAATTAATGACATTTGTATCAGGCGGCACGGTGGTGTGGTGGTTAGCACTGTCGCCTTGCACCTCCAGGGTCCGGGTTCGATCCCCGTCTCTGTGTGCATGGAGTTTGCATGTTCTCCCCTTGCTTGGTGGGTTTCCTCCGGGTATTCCGCTTTCCTCCCACAGTCCAAAGATATGCAGATTAGGCTAATTGCTGATCCCAAATTGCCCGCAGTGTTTGGGCCAATGAGTGTGTGAGTATATGTGTGTACCCTGCGATGGATTGGCACCCTGTCGAGAGTGACCCTGCCTCGTGCCCTAAGCCTCCTGGGATAGGCTCCAGGCCCCCGCGACCATGAATACAGGATAAAGCGGTATAGAAGATGAATGAATGAATGAATGAATGACATTTGTATCATGTGCTTTTTCTGGAATTTTTGGTTGATATTTAGTCTCTATCCATTACAATAACCCTATGACAAAAGTTATACAGTAGAACCTCTATTTCTTTGTAAGTGAGCAAATTTACAAAATCTGCAGGGGATAATAAAATAATTTTCCTCATTTTATAATAAATACATTAACAACCATGAACAATAGCAAGCACACTGCATCAATTGTTTAATTTGCTGTTGTGTGGAGTTGTTGATCTGCAGAGCTGGTGGTGAAACCAATCTTCTCTCACTCTGTCACAAGGTGTGGTGTGAGCACAGTGGTTTCGGTGGAGCACTTGTTGTGGCGGTAGCGGAAGCTGACCAGCCCACTGTAGATAATAATGTAATGAACAGTTATGAACAGACAGGTGATGCAAAACCAGACAGTGAACAGGTGGGCATAAAGTGAGAATGTAAGAAATCAAATGACAGGACACAGAAGGAAGAAAATGCAGGGGAATGTGAACAGTTGGAGAGATTTGAAGAGCAGTGACGAGGGGTTAGATACAGCAGGAAGTTCAAATACTATAGGGTCCATTCTTCCATTCTTTTATTATATTATTATTATATCAGTAATTATGGTAATCAGTTCGTCTCTGAAGAGCAAGGAAAAACTCCCTGAGACAATAGGAAGAAACCTTGGAGAAAACCAGACTCAACAGGGAACCCATCCTCGTTTGGGTAATATCAGATAACAAGTATTGATTTGCAGTCATTAATATGTGCTATGAGGCAGAAATTTTTGTTATAAGGTGAAAGATGTTTAAGTTAATATGAAGGATGCTAATCGAAAAAAATATTTTTTTGTAGGGTAAATGGTTTTGTTAGGGTAAAATTACTTTAAGACAGACAGACACACAGAAGTAGCATTTCTTTTAGATGGGTGCATGAGATGTTCAGCTCTCCATTAGTCCAGGCTAATGGACAAAGACAATTTTTCTGATAAGTGTTTTATGCTTTACGATATTTTGTAACTTCAATTGCGATATGAGACAGTGGCAAGCAGATAGCAAATCAAGACTGATCTTTTAGATGAACGACATTTATATTCATAAAGAGACGACACTGTGTTTACCATCAAATCAGATGTTGGAGATTTATATAGCAGATTAAGTATTATAATGAACGATTACCATTAACATACTACCATGCTAATAATACTACTAATATTATACTACTACACTTTGCCAATAGCACTGGTTACAGAACAAAGCAAGAGTGTGTATAATTACTTATTTTTATCATGGTAAGGTTTTTATGTCATTACTGCAGATTTATAAAAGGGTGTCGAAGGCAGATTGCCCTTTGCAGTTTCTCAGAAACATGACAACATTTTTTGCCTCTGTATGTTTACAGCTTTATGTGTGAAAGATGCTGTTAAAAGGGAAGGACTACTGACTCATTTGTCATTTGTGTCTCGTGGCTTTCACACAACATAAAACATCACCATAAATGGTACAAAGTATGGCATGTTGGTTTAATAAAGTATTGTAATTATTAGCATTCTGTTGTGTTAGAAAAGAAATAAAACACTTCAGGACATGATCTTATTGGAAAATAATCAACTTTAGTATGATCACAGCAAGGCCAATTCTCATTGGGTCACATCACACCTCCCTGTTGTTGGTTTATTTTCTTACAACAGCAAGCCTTTCCAAGCTTTACTGTACTTCATCAGTCATTTCTTCTTTTTCTCTCCCTTAAAAAGTAATTTTAGTACTGATGCGAATCATCCACTGCATTCTAACAGGTGATTCAATATAAGTATCTTTTTTTAAAATTTTTTATAATTAGATGATTAAGAAAGGTTGCTCATTTTAATAAAATCTTATAACCAATTTATTGTTGAGTCTTTTCATCTTTTCATTCTAAACTGATTACTAAACTCATTGTATAGATCAGCTTTACACATTTGTTATAGTTGTTGTAATAGAACTAGGTCTTTTTGAGACAGGGCATTATGACTGGGTCAGTGCAACTCCAAAACAGCAGGTCTTTTATTGTGTTTCTGATATGGAGTGGTTAGTCGCTTTAAAATTGGTTTAAGGAAGGAGAACCAGTGAATCATCAACAGGTCCATGGGCACCCAAGGCTCACTGATATGTTTGGGGAGTCAAAGCTGGTTCGTCTGTTCTGATCCCACAGAAGTACCGCTCTAGCAAAAATTACTGAAAATGATGAATGCTGGTTACAATGGTATGTTAAAACATAAAGTGCATCACAGCGTTATATGTACAGGGCTGCATAGCCATAGAATTGCCAGAGTGACCAAGCTGTTCACCACCCATAGTCTTTACAATGAGCTTGTGACCACCAAACTTGACTATATAGCAGTAGATGAAGGTGGAGAGATATGATGCATCATATCGACTTTTATACTGAGTAGAGAGCTGGGTGTATGTGCATTGCTTACCAGCATAAAAACAAACAAACCAAAAAATAAATTTAAAAAATGGCATCAGCATGTCCTATAGGTTGAAGGCAGACTGGCAGAGGCAGTGTGATCTTCCAATTCTCTGCAACAGTGTATAGGTACGGTAGGTTATACTTGTCAAAAAACACAGGGATTCACATGAATTCCATTAACCACTTAGATAAGCAGTGTTGTAGACCAAGCACCTGTGTGTGTGGCACTACACTAAAGCCATAAGCCTTTATTTGTCATGTACAGTACAAATGAAAAGTTTGGAAACACCTGCTAATTCAAGTTTCTTTTTGATTTTCTACATTCTATAACAATATTGCATATTTTGAATGCCTTCAGCATTGTTTTAGGAAAGACAATGGAATCAGACGGTTTGTCCAAACCCTTTACTAGTACTGTATGTGACAGTGAAATTATTTTCTTCACATCCCCCAGTTTGTTAGAAAGGAAGAAGGTTCAGGTTCATGAAATAAAAGTCGATACAGAACACCTGAAGAAAAGACTTTCTGGTCAGTAGCCCAGAGCCTTAACCCTCTGAGCTCCCACTGCCGTTTATACATTTTTATACTAAATAGATCCACCCTTTCTCAAATAAATAAATAAATAAAATATAACACTTTCTATATTTTTCTCTGCTTTATTTATTTATTTATTTATTTATGTATGTATGTATGTTTCCACATCCCATAAAAATTGTATAAAAAAACTCATATGAACAGGAATAAGCCTGCAGGTTTAACAGACGTATGAAGATTTTTTTTTTGTAACGTCTATAACGATTGTCTCGCAACAGAGTGTCTGAAAGAGGAAAGAGACACATAGCGAGAGAGAGAGAGAGAGAGAGAGGGGGGGGGGGGGGGGTTGTGGTTCCTATATGTGGTGTTAAAATGTCCCAGTTTTGGTGGCACTTATAGCAGCAATGGCCAGCTTGTAACCACTCAGTAAACACAGTGTGTGTGTGTGTGTGTGTGTGTGTGTGTGTGTGTGTGTGTGTGTGTGTGTGTGTGTGCGTGCGTGTGTGAGTGCGTGTGTGTGTGTGTGTGTTAATTTTTGAACAATTCATCCACCATGAATGATTTAACTTTAACACTTCTTGACATTGTATTAGTAATTAGGTAATGATATACTGAACATTACTTTGCAGTAAGTAAGTAAGTGCATAGACAATGTGCATTCAAATGAACATGCATATGTATGTCATGTTTCTTCAAGTACTGGAGGCGGACGCAAACGCAGGGTGTTCAAACACGTTCTCTTTATTTCAATAAATCAAGAACAAACAAAAGAAAACAAACAAAAATAACACTCCCCAGGCTGGGTATGACGCAGGCAGGCTGGTAGTGACGACGTGGGTCTTACTTTTGACCACAGTTCCACTGGCACAATTAACGTGAACGGAGTATGGCTGAGCTTCCCTCAGCCGCGACCTTGACCTAGGTCGTTAGCCAGCCTCGCCCTGCTGATATACCTCAGTCCTGGGGGGAGAGAAGAAACGAACAGGTTTGTTAGGCTCAGTGACATAGACAAACAAGGAGTGCACGACGGTGAACGGACAGGTGTGTACGGGTTCGGCCGACCTAAATAGAGACACACAGGGAGGAAACACAGGTGATCTTAATTTGATTTAAACATTGATAACAAGTACACACGTAGACACACTAGGGGGGGATAAAGCGCCGGCTCAGTAATCCGGTGAACCCGATCTCTCTCTCCCGGACTGAGGTGGCACAGATGTGACAATGTAAAAATGCTGTAATCTATTAAAAGTAATTAATTATTTGTATAACTGGCATAATAAGACAAATTAATTCTAGAATATTTGTGTTATAAAAAGGACAATTTTACACATTTGGAGACATTTTCTCCACTCAAATGTCAGGTTTCCTGACCCCATAAGCTGAAATGCTGAATTAAAATAGCATCACTTACAGTGTAACAGATCTGCCGTGTTTGACTAATCTGCATGTTAGTCAACCATAGCAATAGTCAGCTAAAACCACATCAACATCCAGTTGAAATGAATAAACTTGACTATGTGAACTGATTATTAAAGTTAAGGAAGATATTTTTAACTACCTTAATGAGAAGGCTAAGCATTACTACAAGGGAGTACACTATAAAGTATGCAAATAAAACCTTCATAGGTGGTCATAGATAACATATATATTCAGTACTTGAATGAAACTAGTCAGATTGGAATTCATGCAACCTTTTTCCACTGTGCATAGGCAAACGTCATCAGCTAGCAGTGCTAGCAACAGCTTCTAAAACAACTAAAGCAAGGCATCTGGCATTTCTTTCAATCTGCTGGACCTCAACACATACAACTTACTAACCCCTTGCCATCCTCCAGAGCAAAATTACAAGAATATTATTGCTAAAATTACATCCAGTGTTTGAAATAAATAAGTGGTTGAGCAAATATGGCATGTTTTAACCCAGATGGTGCAAACAAAGATGTACCAATGTGTGCATGCTTGTTCTTTCAGAGGACAGATGCAACCACATTAAAGTCAGATAAAAGTCACTTGTAATAACTGAACTGTAAACATGCAAATCCAATCTGACCAAAACAAATCTGAATTGAACAATGTGGCTTGTAATGTGAACGTAGCCTTAGACACTTCCAGTTCCATGTGCTCACTCTCTCTGCACGAATCTTCCCATTCCTTTCTGTTTGTAGCACAAGTATAGCTACATCTTTACACTGTACACTGTACTTTTATTTGTAACAAACTTTTAATTAAAAAGTTAATAAATTGTTTAATCAGCTAAAACTAACTTGACACAGCTCCCAAACAATATCTTAATGCTGCTTTTTTAAAGGCTAAGCAAGCACTTAGCTAGCTAAAGCAGTTAGCTAGCATTACTAGCTTAAGAGCTTGTTCTGCTAATTTCAGCAGGTTGAATAGCCTATATGCTATTAGATATATTATGGCTACAAAACACCCAAGGAAACTTAATTCTGGGAGATTAGCATAGCTTTCAGAGAAGCAGGCTGCTGTCCAGAAAATGTTAGAAATACATATAGTATGAACAATTTGCTTAGTGAAAAGATGTTTCAACTGAAACAGAAATATTAGCCTATAATCATCAGTAGGCTAAGATATTAATTAATTGTGACTGGACTTGTAAAGTGATGGATGTTTGAATTTCCACTGCGCTATGCTGATAAGATTTATAGTTATTGATTAACCGACCACAGATACTGCTGATTTACCTGCAAGAGAGGAAGATTTAACAGTATTAAATCCACTGTAGGTTGGACAAATTCTTACGACTAAAGGTTTGTTTTTGATTGATTGATTGATTGAAGGCAAAAATGTGGACACCGCTTAACTAATCATGTATCAGTCGTACTTTGTTAAAGCACATACATTTACTTGTAATTCAGCTCTTTAAGTATAAAATAATTTTTAAATGTGTTACAGCAGATTAATTAGAACATCTGATTCAGGATTTAGTCAGCCCCTCCAGAATGTTAAAACACTTCTCCTAAAGCTATTTCTTTGATGACTTGCATTTGTGCTGAGGATATTGTGCACATAATGGACATTTATATGTGATGAAATTTTTTTGCTGCTTGTAATACATTTTAATAAGAGGTAAATGTACGCATCTTTCTTTTGCTCTTTCTCTCTCTAGTGTAGTGTATCTTTAAAAAACCAAGAAGTTCAGGGGCTTTAACACAGACACGTCTCATTCCGTCAGTCATCAGTAGGACATGATGGAGCTCCGTCCACTCTGTGTGACGCTCTGTGAGTAAATGTTCTCTGTGTGTCTTCATTACAGTGACTGATGCTGAGATAAGTTTCTGGCTGAGAGTCCTGACACCAGGTTTTGTGTGATTATTAGTATTATATTTTGTCTTTAGTTTAGGACACTTTTAGTTTAGAGTGAATTTAAAGTGAACTGTACATTCTGTTTTTGCGGTGTGTTTACTTTTCCACACAATTAGTACAATATTAAATAGTTACTGTATTAAATCAGCAGATTCAATTAAATTTTATTTGTATAGCACTTGATATTGTCGCAAATAAGCTTTATACAATCAAAAAAATATCCAAGTTTGTATGAAATGTGAATGTGTATGAATCAAAATGATAAGACTGTCCCTGATAAGCAAGCCGAGGACGACGGCAACAGTGGCAAAAAAAAAAAGAAAAACTCCTTGAGATGGCAATAGGAAGAAACTTTGAGAGGAAGCAGACTCAACAGGAAACCCATCCTCACTTGGGTGAAAACTGATAGCAGGGATTGATCTCCAGTCACACCGTGTGAGAGTGGAAGTTAACAGGAGATGCATGCTGGTCACATCTGTGCAGAACATTCATTAAAATAGGTTATTTGATGGCATTCAGTATATATTTACAGTACAATTTTACATTTTGTAGTTTATATGTAGTATATTTTACCATTTTTGTGCTGATACCTTCTGTACACTAACATCTGTAAAGAGTAAATGAGTTTACTCTCGTAGATGCACTGCAGATGTTAACTATGCACTTAACTCTGAATGTCTCAGCATGTGATAGGAGACTGTGCCAAGCAGACAGAAAATAAACTGAGTTTCTAAATGAAAAACCTTTATATTTATAGAGACTCTGCCTTCTACTTAACATTTTGATTGTTTTGATTCATACACATTTCCATAATTTTTTCTTTGATTCTGTAAAGCTGCTTTGCAACAATGACCACTAATAAAAGTGCTATAAAAATGAATTGAACATCAAATCAGAGTAGATGCTATTTTAAATGAATCTATTTCATAAATAATTACTATGACATAAAGAGTGTGAAAACAGTTCATATTACCATATTGCTGGTGAAAACTGGATTTTAATTGGTTAGAAGGTTCTTATATGATTAACTTTCTTCAGCAACAATAGCGCTGATTGTGAGACAAAGCACAGATTTATATCAATGCAATCACACTTTATCATGTCTTTATACAGTAACTTGTACATTACATGTATAGTCAACAAAATCATGCTATTTATCAGACAGAATCATAATGGTTGTGCCGATGATTTCTGTGCTGAGATGATTAACATTTATGGAGTCTCGTGTATCAGTGTGTTCTTCACTGAAAAGCTTTTAACTCACTGAAGTTGGAAAGCAGAGTAGATTAAGAGAGAGTGTCATTTACAGTTTCTCGGTAACATGCTGACATGTTTGCATCTGTTTTATTTTGCACTTCAAGTGTGAAAAACGGATGCTATGAACAGAGAACAGCTGCTTTTAGTTGCTATGCTATTAATGACAACAATTATTTCGTAGTTTGTGTTTTGCTGTTGTCACACATTATACATGACTATAAATGGTAAAACATTGTGACGAAGCAGTGTAACTGCTGATATATTGCTGTGGTATAAGAGGAATTATGTGTTCTTTTTTAATTTCTTATGTTGTAACATTTTAGAATATGGCCATTATCCTCTTCAAACTTTGCTTTTGTGCAATGGATAATGACTAATAACTTTAGAAATGTACTTTTTTCTATTAAGTGCAAATATGCATATTTTAATTTACATAAAGTCCAAAAAAACAACAGCATGTCACGAGGCTGCCTGATTCTGATATGCTGGAGGACCCAAAAGCAGATACAACAGATCAGATTGAGTTTAATGTTTTTTAATGATCCAGATGATGGAAGCAGATAAAGGAGAGACTTGAGCAAAATGGAATAAATCAAGGTGCAGTCAGGGATGGACAGCAGTGCAGGGTGAAGGTGGCTGTGGACAGAGGTTATGCAGATCAGGGGTCTAGAACATATGCAACACACAGAATGAGAGCAGCCACGAAAGGAGGTCAGGGTTGTAAGCAGAGGCCCTGATGATCAAACTGGATTTGCAAGCACACACTTGTATACAGAGTGTGCAGAGTGTGACAGACCCGTAGTCAGAAGCAGAAGGTCAAAGCCAGACAGCTAGATCAGTCAGCGTAGCAAACAAGTTTAATTGGAGAAGCAAAAATTTAATCTGTGTGAGCAAAAAGGTTTTACAACGTGAACGAACGAAAAAGAAAAATAAGAATATTATTTGGCAAAAAAAAAAAAAACAGGAGAAGAGAGGAAGAGTTATATAGAGCAGAGTGATGAATGAGATGAGGCGCAGGTGTGCTCGAGCATGAATGAATGAGGCAGCAAAACAGAAGCAGTGGAATGGAGTGTGGAAAGGGATTGCGAGTGAACATGGCTTATCTCGAGAAGTGGGTGTTACCTGGTTTACCGTGACACAACATATGAATCAAGATTTATAAGTATTTATACTTATGAAAAGTATAAAGTGAGTAGTTTATTATTATTTTAAAATTTGTGGCAGTAATATAAATTACTTTTAAGTATCAGCCCCAAATATAGTGTCTCGTTATGTTTTCATTATACATTTCTAGCTGAGGATGTACAGAAATGTAGAAATCAAAATCTGTACAAATGTAGCATATCTTGGTGGAAGAGCTGAGATTTCTCCTCTGAGTATGCTCACATGTTCTCCTTGAAATTACCAAGATGAGCATCAAGGACATGGACTTTCAGGGATATCCTGCATCCAATGTTGCCCTGGTTCTTCACCAGTTGATTAATGTAGATGATTAAAGACAGATTGTCCTTTGCAGTTATTCAGTAACATGCCAACATGTTTGCCTCTGTCTTTTTTGTAAGTGTGAAGAATGGATGCTGTTAAAAGAGAACAACTGCTTTTAGTTGCTATTCTGTAGATGCCAATGACTAATTTGTAGTTTGTTTTATTGTTGTCACATAACATTATGTTGTAAACGTATAGAAAATGGCCATTACTCCTTACAAACCATTGCCAGAGTTCTTCACCAGAGCTTCAACCAGTTCCATATCATTTCTAGCCTCAACCACTGTGAAAAGACTGTGTTTTTCCTTCATACTGATACTTTTGGATGCAATCACAACACCAGCTTTGACCTTAAGACAGATTAGGGATGGAGTCTCAAAGGTACTTGCAGGCTGCAGACTTCTTATCAAGAGCTATGACAAATTGTTTCATATGACCCAGTTTTATGTGCAATGGTGGCAATTACTGGAGTTCCACTAGTGGCTCACACTTGATGTTGTGCCTCCCTAAAGAGAACACAAACCATTGTGGCCAGTGCTTCCTGTAATAATGCTCCCCAAAACAAAGATAACGGAGAAAATTGTTAAACCCTGCTTGAAGAGCCACCAGGAATGCCACCATTTTGAAGTTACCATGACCTAGTCAAACTCATCTAACTTCAAGGATTCTAGCAAGGGATGCTTTTGTATTCCTCCTTGAGGGACACCAAATGAGACAGGGGAAGAGAGGGCTACTTAGGATTCTGGATGAGCTAAAAATGAAGAGATGCCACTTGTTTGGGTTACAAGCAATTGAAATTGCTTCACAGAAACCAGATACATTGTGGCAGAAGCAGAGAACATCTTGATGAGTGAAGAAGCTTGAAAAATGTGGGTGACACTTCCACCGACTTCAACTCACACACTTTCACCTACATTAACAAATTCCTGTCCTTAAGCCGATATGTCAAAAGCTTATCATTATCGTTTTTATTCATACACATTCACAATTAAACACAAACGTAAATAATTCTTTTGATTATGTAAAGCTGCTTTGCGACAATGTCAATTGTTTAAATCGCTATACAAATAAAATTGAATTGAATTGAAAAGCTTGACAGTCAACTTTGTTATATCGCTGATCTAGTTATTAAAGTGTCTTTGCTTAGAGTAATATGGGTTGCTCTTACCAGCTGCACTTCTGAAACTGTAATCTTTAATAGCTTCCTCCTCTTCTGATGGGCTGCTATCTTCTGTGAAGGACTGAGTTCTCTTTGGTAAAGTGGGTACAAAATGGAGTGATGGATGTTGGAAAGACCTTCTACCCAGATCACAAAAGCAAAGTTTGAAAAGAAAATAATATGGTCTTTTCCATTTACTTTAGGTTTCAGCATTTAGAAAATAACAATTTCTGTCCAGGAACATGAAAAAGTAAATATTTCGTAACATGATGATAATTAACTATGGAATGGTCACAATCCATAATGCAATCCAGCTACATATCATTGTTTTCTTACAACAGCAATTCATGTACTTCATCTGTGATTTCTTCTGTTTCTCTCTCTATTTGTAGTGCTGATGGGACTCATCCACTGTGCACTCACAGGTGATTCTTATAATATTTTTTCCCCTTCCTTTAAAATAAACCTAATTAGTTAATAAATGATTAACACAAGTGAGCCAAATTAGTAAAATCTTATGTAATAATATATGTATTCCTAATTTAAGTTTATGTCTCCCTTAAATGTAATTAACATTAAATGTTAATTCATAAATCAGATTAACACATATAGATTTAGTGACAACTCAGACCAAGAGCTTTTATTATAACAACACATACACATAGAGCCACCAATCAGTTATTTTAATAACACTGTTGTGTGAACATGCAGCACTGATTTAACTTTTGCCTACAGTGACGTATTTGCACGTGTCTGTGTGTGTGGTGGTGGTGGTGGGGGGGTACTTATTTTACTACCTACTGTAGTTAGGACTTGACTCTATACCTAACATCAACAACACATTACACACACACACACACACACACACACACACACACACACACACACACACACACACACACACACACACACACAGTATATCTTCCTTCCTGAACTGCTTTCATTTTTGTTATTTGACTCTCTTCAAATCATTCTACAGCATCTCTATGGGGTTGGGGTCTGGGCTCTGACTTGGCCACTCCAAAAGGTGGATTTTGTCTTCTGATGCCATTCTGTTGTGAACTCACACTGGTGTTTTGGGTCATTGTCCTGTTACTTCACCCAACTTCTACAGAGTTTCAGCTGACCTACCGACATTCTCTCATTACCCTGAAGAATTTTTTTGATGCACTTGGGAATTCATCTTCCCCTCAGTGACTGCAAGCTGGCCAGATCATAAATCAGACCCAAATCATGATGATCATACTTGACGGTTAGGATGATGTTTTCATGATGATATGCAGTGCCCTTTTTATGTCAGATGTAGTGCTGCGTGTTCTTTCCAAATAGTTCAACCTTAGTTTCATCAGTGCACAAAATATTTTGTCAATACCGCTGTGGAGTGTCAATGTGCTCAAAATCATTTTAGTTTTGCAATGTCCTTTTAGTAAGCAGCAGTTTCCTCATGAACACAGATCTTGGTCAGTTCAGATGATGCCCACAAATCTTTGGTTGTCACTCAGGGTTGTTGTTCATTCATGAGTCATTATTTGGCTCTTTGGGTCATTTTGACTGGGCGCCCACTTTTTGGTAGAGTAGCCGCAGTCCCAAAGTGTCTCCATTCTCCTAACTGTAGATTCATAAATTTGTACTCTTGACAAATTCATGTAAAGAAAACAATGAATTCCAAAAGGTTTACAAACATTTTTCTTGCCAATATATATATAGTCCTGTGAAAAAGTATTTGCTCCTTATTTTTGCACATTCGTCACATTTAAATAATCATCAACCAAATTTCTATGTTATAAAATTATCTGAATAAATGCAAAATGCAGTTTTTGAATGATAAGTCACCCTTGGCAGCAACAACTGCAATTTGCAATAATTAGAAACGAGTCCCTCACATTGCTGTGGAGGAAAAAAAAACTCAAAAAGACTCTCTCTATCTGTTTTTATCTGAGACACTCTCTAGTCAGAGCACAGAAAATAGACTGCTAAGCTAACCTGTCCTTCTTATTGACATCTTCTCTCTCGTGTTTCACACTGCTTGTGTTGTTGGGTAAAGTTCATTTTGTGGGCTGAAGAGTATGTGGTCTTCACTGACTGCATAGAATCCAAGAGCCGAACCGAAATGAGACTGTCTGGTCTCTGGCACAGAACTTATTTGGTTAATGTCATGTAACACTTAACCATGTTTTAAGAGAAACTGTCTTCCATACAGCTTACAGCATACAGAAAAGGGGTGTGTGGGTGATTAGAGTAAAGAGACCTAAACAAGAGTAAAGAGAATAAAAGTACATGTGTGGGACAGGAGCAGTGTCCAGCCGGCATGATGACACAAAACTGGTATGCTGTGACATTGGCAGACTGAGAAGGTGGGCAGCGGTCGCTAGCTTATCAGTTAGTGTCAATGGCCTGATCATTATTCAATAGCAGCAGAATCTCAGCAAGCTGCTTAGTGATTTAATAACACTTCTCAACGTTCTCAAGCGCACACCATGGCACTCACAGCACACCATTTCTAGCCTAGTATTTTTTCTTGAACCCCGAACTTCTTGACTCCCTTTATAGAGAAGAGAATGTCCATATTGTAGTACCAGTCGTGTCATGTTTAGAAGCCACACTCTCTCACACTCCTGCTGATGAAGAGGCCACGACAGCACATGGGCCTGACCGTTTCAGATTGCAGATTGAGTGAGTGGTGAAAACTTTTAGACACCTGCCCATCACTGGAAAATCTGTGACATAGTAGCAGTGAAATCCTGGTGTCAGAATGAGACTGAGGGTTTCCTTTACTTACTACATCACAGAATCCCAACTGTAATATTCACACTGGCCAACAACCAAACATGATACAGTAATAAACCTGAATTGGGAATCTGAAAATAGACATAACTCAAGTCACCCTAAATATGACTTTATATCTGATTTGATGTGTGTGTTTGGCATTTCTCTGATAAACACAGTATGGAGCAGTTTGAAACAGTTTGTATTGTTAGCAACTTTACAGCCAACAAGCTCTCTGCATAAACACCGGTACATGACCTAAATACTCAGTACAATATTTTAATAAAATACATCTTCACATGTGCTTACCCACAGTACAGAGATAAAGGAGGTTAACTTAAACAGATACTATAAGTAATAGAGCTCAATTTGAGTTAAACTATCTTTTAAGTTTGAGAACAGAATTTTACAAATCTAAAATGTGAAATTACAGTGAGTCATTATTTACAGCTACATTATATTGTTGTCAGTTTTATGTCATGTTTTTTTTTTCTTTTATGATTATAATAAACCACAATGTTGATAAATAGAAAATCATATCAGGTAGGGACATACTCTTGGTCTAATCTTTGGTCAGTCTTCCCTTTTAAGAAATAGATGTGAACATGATTATTTCAATGAACTATGCTACAATAATATTAATACAACAGTATGAAAATGTGTAGTTTATTGTTTAGCTGAGACCAGGATCATCACAGAGACAGCAAACATGTTTTTCACTCTGTACAGCTGATTAGTGAAGTAAAGAGTGTGTTACTCCTGAACTGTAGAAAACCGTAGGGTATCAAAGCTGTGACAGGATACTTCAGGCCGAACAGAACACACCAAGAGAGAAGGTACCCTACAAAGTGTACTGAACAGAGCATTCAGCCATGTGAAGTGTGATTCCAAACTATTACAGGGAAAAAGCAGGTAAATGCTCCAGACTTAGAGTCCAGACACCACTGTGTCAGCAGCTGAGCCCTGAATAATACACACTACTCTATCAGTGAGTGCTGGGATCTTTAAGCTTATTTCAGTTTAGTGTAATTCCATAATCAAGGATATTTAAAAGAATTTCGATGTTGTTTATGAATGAATGGTTTGGTCATTAAAAAGGTTTCTGATTATATGAGGTATGTATGTATGTATTTCTGGTTGTATGAGGTATTTACTGTTCCTGCAGTCTCTGAAAACACTATTCATATAAGTCTTCTGTGTGTTTATCAATAGAGGACTAAATTAACATTAAAGGAAATCAAATTAGAGTTTAGTCTTGGTCAAGGTATATTTGCAAAAGTTAAGATTTTAAGAAACATCAAGTTCAAAGACAACTAAACTGAACCCCAAACCGACTACAACAGAAACTAGTTAGAGTTAAGACAGTAAGAAGAGGACACCAGGACACAAACAGATATGAGACACCGACTGATGAAACAGGAGAGATTAACAGTTTATACAAATCAGGGCAGTGAACTAGGTGCAGGTGAAAACTATTGAGAAGTGCATCATGGGAAATGAAGTCCAATCGTGAGCAAGAAACACAGAAAGTCTCTGGACACAAAGCGCCCTCTAGTGGTTATTCCCTGTCACGTGGTCTAAGTCACAATATAATATAATAATGTCTTCATGTGAAATGAACTATAGTCTTATATTTAAGTAAGCGGGTGGTAGTTAAAGGGGTATTAATTCCTGCACCCTATATAGTGCACCTGTCTGGTGAGAATGGATACAGGGGCTCTTTAAGAGATGTTTGGTGACGTCATCACATGCGCGTGTGGCGCGGTGCACGAGAGTGGAAGTGGTGATAGACTTCACGTGCAGTGATTTACAGGTAAAAGATCCAGAATCATCCATTAAAGTAAATCACAAAGTTTGGAGAGGATTGAAAGTTTCTTCTGAGTGTTGATGTTTGCTTGCAGTAATTTGTGTGGTTAGCATAGTGTGAGTTAATGTATCAGGTCAGTGGTGTCGGATGTGTATATTAGTTTTAAACTGCATCAGGACTGAGGTTGGAGAGTCAGTAAACTACAGCATAAAACTAAACTGCATTAGCTACTTTATTGGTAAAGATTTGAAATGTACACTAATTGAAGAAGACTCTGCAGGTCTTCAGAAAGGCTTCAGACACCAGAGGATTTAATTGGAGTAAAACAGCCCCCAGTTGAATATGTTGGTCTTCTGCGTATCATTCCAACGGCCACATTTATATTTTATTATAATATTGTATATTTATTCATTCAGTTTGTTGTATTCGTGTTTTAAATAAATGTATAAATGAGCAGGTAATGAAGTTATAATTGTATGTATTAAATACTGAATGTTAGTCCTCCTACCTAAACAGCAGATATTTCTGCTAAATCTTTATTGTTTTCATATTAATTTAATGATGTACATGTATTTATCTGTTTACTGTTATGGAGTATCTGTTTATGGAGGCAGCACTGCTCACTGTTAGTGATTGCAAATAGTATTGAAAGGTAGATAGTTCCTTTAAAAAATAAATAAATAAAGATTACACTATGTATGTAGTGTTCAGCCAAAACACAGTATGGGTGCTAGAGATGGAGGGGAGAGGATCGATTCAGTTATGAAACGGGATTGTTTTGTGTATCGACACTAGGGGTTCTCTGATTGATCGGTGGCCGATCATAATCGGTCGATAATAGCTTTGGGAAGTTTGATCGGCAGTCTCTATAATGGCCGATATAGAAAAGCCGATCAGATGACGCAAAACTCGGGGGACATTTTTTTCCGCGCTGCTAAAATGACTTCACCGTCTGGAAATTCTACGTGTTGTGTGAAAAACACAATACATTAGCAATCGGCAACCTGTGTAACAAGACAATTCCATGAGGCGGGAAGCACCCAAAGCATTTTAACATCATGAACCTCATCAGACGTTTGAGAGAGCGGGAGAGCTCAGCATCTCGCGCGCCGCCACTCACTCAGCTGTTGGTTATACCCCCATCTCACATACACGGTTTCGCGCGGTGGCCGAAAGTACAGTTCATCATGATTCACCGCGAGTTTTGGCGCTGTGATTACGTTTCCATCTTTCCGCGCGAAACATTAAACATGTTTGTCAAACGTTTAATTTTTAGACAAGTTTTTAAACATGAAAAATTAAACATGTTTAATTAAAAATGTTACATTTTTTGGTGGTCCTCGCGGATGCTTGCAGAACTTCCGGCGACTCGCGTCATACTTGTCTGCTATTTTATTTAATTTTAAATACATTTTTATTTAAATAATTGTAAATAAGTTAATTATTATATTATTTAAGCTCTAAGCTGTTCCCAATTACGAACCAAGCACAGGCTGCTATGTATTAAGTTGTCAATTCATGATATTCCTCTTCTTGTAATTTCAATACTTAATTTACATTGTTGTTAGATATAGTTTAATAAATAATGCTACATGATAAGGCTTCGAGTAGACCCTGTAATCGGTGATCGGTATCGGCCGATGCAGCTTCTAGTGATCGGAGATCGGTGATCTGCCCCAAATATCCTGATCGGAGCACACCTAATCGACACACTGACTCCAAAACAGATATATATATATAAAATCAAAAATAGTGTTGAACACGTAAACAAGATCACTGATGTGTTTTTACAGTAAAAAGTTAAGTGATGGAATTAAATATGAAAAAACACAAATTTGTGCATTACAATTTAAGATGTGATTTATTAATGATAATTTTAAAAAGCTAATTCACAGGCACAATACAGCAGACTTTACACTTCAGCTCAATCAGTAATTTTATGTTGGAGGAAAAAACTAATAAAAAGACAGCAGTAAATAAAGTTAAAAATAAGTCAGAGATGGAGAGTATTACATGTTATCTGCCCTGTGCTCAGGAGATTTAAACCTGATGATGTCACAGATACACACAGACAGGGACTTTGATGTCTGGTGTTGGTTGATACAGTTTTCTATCTCATCTTCACTGAGACGTAACTGATGCCAGTGTTGGGCGTCTCTGAGTTTCTGTATGTGAAAGACTGCAGTTAGAGTTTCCTCTGAGTGACGTCACTAACTACTGAGAGGGAATGAACAATGAGGAAAATTTAAAGGAATAATGATTTTTTTTAAAAAGAGAGAGAAATGACTTTTCACTTTAATAAAGTGCAGTTGAATAGAGACATTACACACACTGGGGTTCTAGTGAAGTTATGTGTGAATGTTACACTCAGGACGGAATATTCTCACAGAGGGTGTGGGAATTAGACACACCATCAGAACACACACATCCATGCTCATTTAACACACACACACACACACTCATTTACTCAGCTCTAGCGAGGAAACAAAATAATGCTGGTAAATGTGTAATTGTAGTTGTTAAGACATTCACACTTTAATCAGGAATTTCATTATGATCACATTACATCTCTCTCCTGTGTGTGTGTGTGTGTGTGTGTGCGCGCGTGTGTCATGACCCTAATTTGTGTTCATATAGTTTCATTGGTGTGTGACCGCTCTCCAGTGTGTGTTCAGTATGATGTACACTAATTTATGTGTGTGTTTAGGATTTTTGGGGCCGATCTCTGATCACTAGAAGCTGTATCATCTGATATTGATCACTGATCACTGAGTCTATTTGAAGACTTATCATGTAGGCTGACAGCACGTTGCACTTCTCATCTATAATATTTCCTGCTGCTGTTCCAAAAAGTCGCTCGCTATCAACACTTGTGCATGAGGCACAGTATGGCGTTATATTCCTGCCACAATCTGAGCGCACAGTTTTGACCTTTTGAGGGCAGACAAAGCACCCTATGTGCATACAGAGTTTCCCCTGCGACTTCCACACACTACGTCTAATTGTTTGTTTCTTCTCTAATCAGCTGGTACTATCGAGTGCTTAACAGAAGCGTTGTAAATAAGTAAAGCGATCGAGTTGTCCGATTTGAATTTTAGTCGAATTAGTCTAACGATGTGATATATGAAAATTAGATAAGTAAATAAAAACACACAATGGAGAAATTAAACTGGTATATACTAATGCTTAATTCTGTAAAAATTAGCTACTAAAATATTTATTAATAATAATATTATAAATAAATAAATAGTAAAACTTTAGTTTTCAATGCTTCCTTTATATAATTTCCTTTAATTTATATAAATTATATATTAATCTAATTGTCTTTTTGCATTTTATGTTCCACTTTTCCAGAATAAATGTTACTTTCTACACCTGTGAAGATAAACTAATAGAGATTAGAGTGTCACTGTCACGGGTGCTGTTTGTGGACTGAGAGCGGCATAATGGCAGAGGTGATGTGAACAAAAGTCTTTTAATCAAACAAAGAAACAATGGGAACAAAAGGAACAGAACATGAACTTAAACCAGGGATAAACTAAACATGGAGCTACACAGACTAGGGGTTACAAACAGACTGAGAGACAGACAAAGGCCAGGAGACAGACAAAGGCTAGGAGAACACAGAGCCAGGAGAACAATGAACTAGAAGAACACAGAGCCAGGAGGACACAGAGCTAGACATCAAACCAAAACAAACAGTAACCCAAACCGAACAGATGCAAGCCCAGACTTAACTGAACTCAGGAACATTTATAACAAAACTAATGAGCAACCTCGGTTCAGGTGAGCGCCACATCACCTGACTGAGATGCATTCTGGGGAATGAAGTCCAACATAAACTACAAACGAAAACAAAAGGAAACAAAATGGAGTCTCTGGGTGCTTTTGGCGCCCTCTAGTGGTATCCCCTGACAGTTACATCATCAAGTAACAGTTATTCGCTCACCCTCACCTTGATATTATTGACACTTTATATTTAATATCTCTAGAGATTTACATTCACATGATTTGAATAACTGTATGTGATTTGTCATTTGAATAAACACTGTGACCTCAGTGCTGAGGTGTTTAGTGTCGTCACTGAGAGAGTAATAGTGTTTTACTGTAGAGGTGATTTGTGTAGTAAAGACTACTTCACATTCTGATACTCTATTTAATTTATAACAGAAAAACCTAAACTCACATCGAGCCGTGAAGGAGCTGTACTGTCAGGAAACTCAGTGACTCAGGAACACATCTACACAGAGCACTGAGACTGTGCGTGAAACAAACTTCTACACCATCAAACCAGTTAGTGAATCTAGTAGAGGTGGATATCAGTGCCATGCTAGAAGAGGAGGAGACCCAGTTCACTCCACAGACTACAGTAATGAACTCCAGTTAGTAGTTATTGGTAAGAGACTTTCTCTCGCGTGATTCTGTACAACACTGAACATATAAACAACATGTGATCAGCATCACAATACAGCAACATTTACACAGATACACACAGAGAAGTGTTTCCTGTAGATGATTGTATTAAAGTTAAAGAGAGACAGTGTGAGCACGGCTGAGCAGGGCCGGTGTGAGCTGAGCTGGACATCAAGTGACACAACACTAGTTTAGATTTAGTGGAAAATGTCACAAAAACCTGTAAAACTCTTTTAATGAGCTGCTGAGAGGCTGTTTAATGATCTTCATAAAGTTCCTGCTTCAGAAACATCACCATGATCGAGTGGAGAGTCTGAGTGTGAATGAGTGAAGAGGACGAGGGTCGAGATTTTATACTGAAACACTGAGTGTAAGAGACTGTAGAGTCTGAGAGAATGAGAGATTAGAGAGAGAGTGTGTGTGAGGAGTTCTGGAATAATTACAGGTTTGTGTGTGTGTGTGTGTACATATGCATACAGACTTTGAGTCATCAATATTAACCAAACACTAGACTTAAAAAAAAGAAGAAAAAAAAAGAAAATGTACATTATGTAAAATTAAGCAAAATAATTCACCAGATTTAAATTGGATAATAATCAGAATGTTAGGGGGGACTGCATAACATGTGTGTGATTGATGGAAAATGTTTCTCATATCAGACCCCAGCGTTACTGATACACATGCAGCACTTTTATGTAAATGTTCCTCATGGCTTCATTCAGACATACTACTCCTGTAGACGTGGGATATTTGCTATTCTCACGGGGTTTTACCGTGTTTCGAGTGGTCTGTAGTGTGTGTGTGTGTGTGTGTGGGTGTTGGGGGTTGATGGCATGATCTTTGCGAGTGTTTTTGTAAATGAAATTATATTGTAGAAACCCAGAACAAACTATGTACACAAACAGTAGACAGTTTTCATTCCAAAAGGTTTTTGCCAAGTAAATGTTTGTTACTAAGTTAATGTGAAAAATTAAAAAACAGACGTACGTCAGATTGTCGTGTCCACACGTGTTGGAGCCCCGCCCCCGCACTGCATCTTATGATGCAAGATTTATGTAAAAGACTCATTACGACCTCTAGGGGTTAGCCGAAACAGACAAAGAGACCTGAAGGAGCTCACACCAGAGAGATGAGTTCAATGGTTTATTTTCGCTTTTCTTCATGGGTAGACAAGGCCAAAATAATACACAAAGCAGACTTGGATTTAAAGTAACCTGAAATAAAAGTATAGAAAAGCAAAGTAGAAATTAGCTTACCTACCTCCCTAAACCACAAACATAGTGAAAAGATATATGAAAAGAAATACCGTCTCACCCCCTACAAAGTATTTACTAAACATCAGTGCGTACATGCAGCCGAATCGGATCCACATCATAGTCAAACAGGCAATGTTTCAGACAAACAGGGAGTCAGTCCGTACGGGGTTTTACAAAGACAACAAAGATTATAACACTCAAACTCTCATTCTCTCTGGTACAGCACTCAAAAACAAATAACCAAACATACAACAGTCAATCAGAAGCTCACAATACAGATCAGATTTAACGAGGATCAAAAGGGTAAAAGCTGAGTGTGTGGGGCGGTCCTTATATCAGGATAGGATGCAGAGTAGAACCAATCCCGAGCTCCAGCTGATTAACAGGCCACACCCACCTAGACCAGCCACAGGTCCAACACACAGGAGCAGAGAGATATCTAACAGACACAAACAGAATCTCAGAATCATAACAGACTCTATTCAGATGTAAGGAAATGCTAAGTGCTGTGTTGTTTGGGGCAGTGATGTGCTGATGCATGCCGGGTTCACCAGAACAGGAAGGGCTTGAGTAAAGAAATAAAAAAAATATAATATTTTCACGTAAATATTCTTATACGCACATGAGAATCTTTTCCCGAGAAAATGACTCGCCGCCTGAATCCACACGAAGCGCTTCAAGTTTTTTAAATAAACTTAATCATCAGGCTTTTTGCCTTTTGTGTCCAGTGTTGAATAATTATTAGACCGTGAATGGCTGGAACTTGGTTGTGAATTTATGACAATAAATTAATGAATAAAAAATCAAAATTGCCGTGTGGTTGTAAAAAAAAAAAGAAAGAAAGAAAAAAAGGCAGCATATAAAGGCAGCGTTTATTCAGCGAGTATACTGTATATCTGTGCCATGTTGTTTTACTGATTTTACATTTTGTCTGCTTTGTTAAGTTTGTCCCTCTTTGTGATCTGAGTATATTATGACTGAAACAAAGCCGCTCGTATCAGCAGCGTTTTGATCAAAGGGGAGATGAAACGCGCAGAGTAAAAGCGTCACTGTGATGGAGTACTCTCTGCAGATATCTTAGGTTTTATTAGTCTAATAAGAATGTGGGATGGTTTTGGTTTCTTTATCAGTTTGCTCTCGGCCCGAGCAGCCTTTAGAGTCTGTCTCTAGCTGGACAATACTGTCTTTATACGCGATTCTAAAAACTGCTAATTTAGTTTTTCTTCACTTTCACTTGAGGCTACGGGTTGATTACGGGATTGTGTAAGCGATTTTTTAAAATAGAGCAGCCTGTTCATTTGTGTTTCTCTGCAGAGTGTTTGTGTACAGTACAAACACATTCGTCCTCTGTTTACTGCCTCTCAGTACACCGCTCTTGTGCTGCCGTTCCTGTACCTGTTTATTCTGCACGGCCGAGAGTGAACTGTCTGCTACTAGTTAATCGATCACTGATGGCGGATGGACAGATTTTTAAAAAGGGTGCGGAAACATACTGAGGTGGGTGTCAGTTTACTCCGTGTGCGAAACACTGCCTGCATTGCACACACTGCGATCCTGCGATGTGACTATTGCTCATGAGCTCATCACAATGTCGATGCTGAAACGATGGCGTATAAACCAGGAGTTAAAGTGTTTAACAAAGTTCTACTGACCCCTAAATAACTGATAATGAAACCGTGCCGTCGCTACGGACATGAAGTTAAGTTAAACCCATGTCCCGAATATTATGGAGGTGTTAACAATATGATAATGACCTCATATCACCCCATTAACAGATAAACGCCGAGGAATGGGACACATGTCCTGCCCTCACTCTCTCACATACACAGATATACTGCGTCCGGAGCGCCCCGGCACGAGACTCCGCCCCTTTGTTCTCTCCAAGTGAAGAGAAATAATATTTACGTAATTCCGTTGTAATTAACACACATTTACAGCTGCATGGAGACATCAATCACACACACAAGCTGCACACAAACAGCTGAAACCAGATATTTATATACACCTCAGAAAAACACTAACTTTTTTTCTTTACTCTGATTTAATGTTTGACAGTAAAGTTTTTCTGTTTTAGATCAATAGATATTAACATATTTTTTGCATTTGTCAAATGCATTTGTAAAATTGCTAGAGCATTAACAGTGTGTGTGATGGTACATACTATGTATTATTATTTATATAATAATATTATACATTTTAGTTCATTCCAAATTTTAACAGATAGCCTTGAACATTTTTTAAAGTGCGCGTACGAGTGAGTATTAATGAGCGTACCTATGAGTGAGTATTAATGAGTGTACCTATGAGTGAGTATTAATGAGTGTACCTATGAGTGAGTATTAATGAGTGTACCTATGAGTGAGTATTAATGAGTGTACCTATGAGTGAGTATTAAGGGTTAGAGTATAAACACCTAAAAATATGTGGAACTTTATGTGACTATAATATTTATTTGGACCAGAAATGAGAAAAAAAATAATTACAACCAGATGTTTTTTTTTTTATCCTACAGGTGGCGCTCTCTGAACTCCTTACACATTTTTTTGATCCTGGATTTAAAGTTAGTTTGTGTTGCTTAAATGCTGCTCTTGGTTTTTAAGTGAGAAAGCTGATGTTATTAGGAATCGGCTACATTTAATCTTTAAACATAAATAATAATAACAATAATAATAATTTTATCAAAATCAGGAGAAATGTAATATAGAATCTGGTTTATAAAATCGTGCTACTTATAGAATTGCAATTGTAATCGACTTGTTACTTATATATATTGATGATCATATCGGGTGGTGATGGTGATTCTCATCCCTAAAGTATACCATTAAAGTCATCTTTAAAATTGCTAAATAAACATTATACAATTATAAAATGTAACTTTTCAGTCCTCTATAACAGTCGTCTCCAACCTTTTTTGTGCCACAGACGGGTCATATGTAGGACAGTTTTACGCGGACCGGCCATCACGCGTTCATAACAAAGCGTAATTAAATGTAATATATACAACGTGCCATTACACAGAGCTCTGAGTTTGCTTCCCTGTGAGAGACGTTCTTCTCTAGGAGTGATGGGGGACAGGGACACCTGAAGTGTCCAGTCTGCTCCGTAATTTCATTTCCGTCACTGTCACTGCAGACGACTCCGTCTCACACAGATGTTGTTGGAAATGGAGGCAGGATTTTTATTGCTTTTGTGGTTATTTCCGCCTGATTTGAAATTAAAACGTCAGCAGAGTTTAAATTACTCCAAACACACTTTTAAGGCCCCATTTATTATACAGATACAGAGGGGGCTTGGAGTGTGTGAATCACATGTTGTGATGTGTAGACGGAAGTGAATGGGAGACGATTTGATCGTTTTTTTTAAATAAAACACACTGCAGACTCTGATAGTCAGTCAATGGAAATAAAATCTAATATATATATTTTTCATAGTTCATTCAGACTCATGTAGACGTGTGAGATTTACATTCTCACACAATTCTACACTTAGTGTGTGTACTACAGTAAGAGATTGGGGTACTGCACAGGGTGCCAATCCATTGCAGGGCACACACACACACACACACACACACACACACAGAGGAAACCCACCAAGCACAGGGAGAACACACACACACACACACACAGAGGAAACCCACCAAGCACAGGGAGAACACACACACACACACACACACACACACACACACACAGAGGAAACCCACCAAGCACAGGGAGAACACACACACACACACACACACACACAGAGGAAACCCACCAAGCACAGGGAGAACACACACACACACACACACACACACACACACACACACACACACACACACACACACACACACACACACACACACACACAGAGAGGAAACCCACCAAGCACAGGGAGAACACACACACACACACACACACACACACACACACACCACACACACACACACACACACACACACACACACACACACACACACACACACACACACAGAGATGAAACCCACCAAGCACAGGGAGAACACACACACACACACACACACACACACACACACACACACACACACACACACACACACACACACACACACACACACAGAGGAAACCCACCAAGCACAGGGAGAATGTGCTTGATATGGAGGGATTAGAGAGTTACATCATCACATAACAGTTATTTTCTCACCCTCACTTTGATATTAAATGCAAAGCATCAATAATATCTCTATAGATTTTCATTCACATCATTTGAATAACTGAAAATTCATAAACAGTGTGACATTAGTGCTGAGGTGTTTAGTGTCGTCACTGAGAGAGTAATAGTGTTTTACTGTAGAGGTGATTTGTGTAGTAAAGACTACTTCACATTCTGATACTCTATTTAATTTTTAACAGACAAACCTAAACCTAAACTCACATCAGACCCTAAAGGAGCTGTACTGTCAGGAAACTCAGTGACTCTGACCTGCACACTGAATACACAGTCTACTGGATGGAAGTTTTACTGGAAAATACCCAAAGAGAGCACTGAGACTGAGACTAACACACACTCCTACAACATCAGATCAGTTAGTGTCTCTGATAGAGGTGGATATCAGTGCAGAGCTGGAAGAGGAGACCCAGTCCACTCCACAGACTACAGTGATGAACTCCAGTTAGTAGTTACTGGTGAGTAAGAGACTTTCTCTCATGAGATTCTGTACAACACTGAACATATAAACAACATGTGATCAGCATCACAATACAGTAACATTTACACAGATACACACAGAGAAGTGTTTCCTGTAGATGATTGTATTAAAGTTAAAGAGAGACAGTGTGAGCACGGCTGAGCAGGGCCGGTGTGAGCTGAGCTGGACATCAAGTGGAACAACACTAGTTTAGATTTAGTGGAAAATGTCACAAAAACCTGTAAAACTCTTTTAATGAGCTGCTGAGAGGCTGTTTAATGATCTTCATAAAGTTCCTGCTTCAGAAACATCACCATGCTCGAGTGGAGAGTCTGAGTGTGAATGAGTGAAGAGGACGAGGGTCGAGATTTTATACTGAAACACTGAGTGTAAGAGACTGTAGAGTCTGAGAGAATGAGAGAGATTAGAGAGAGAGTGTGTGTGAGGAGTTCTGGAATAATTACAGGTTTGTGTGTGTGTGTGTGTGTGTGTGTGTGTGTGTGTGTGTGTGTGTGTGTGTGTGTGTACATATGCATACAGACTTTGAGTCATCAATATTAACCAAACACTAGACTTAAAAAAAAAAAAAAAAAAAAAAAAAAGAAAATGTACATTATGTAAAATTAAGCAAAATAATTCACCAGAAATTGAATAATAATCAGAATGTTAGGGGGGACTGCATAACATGTGTGTGTGATTGATGGAAAATGTTTCTCATATCAGACCCCAGCGTTACTGATACACATGCAGCACTTTTATGTAAATGTTCCTCATGGCTTCATTCAGACATACTACTCCTGTAGACGTGGGATATTTGCTATTCTCACGGGGTTTTACCGTGTTTCGAGTGGTCTGTAGTGTGTGTGTGTGTGTGTGTGTGTGGGTGTTGGGGGTTGATGGCATGATCTTTGCGAGTGTTTTTGTAAATGAAATTATATTGTAGAAACCCAGAACAAACTATGTACACAAACAGTAGACAGTTTTCATTCCAAAAGGTTTTTGCCAAGTAAATGTTTGTTACTAAGTTAATGTGAAAAATAAAAAAAACAGACGTACGTCAGATTGTCGTGTCCACACGTGTTGGAGCCCCGCCCCCGCACTGCATCTTTATGTAAGATTTATGTAAAAGACTCATTACGACCTCTAGGGGTTAGCCGCAACAGACAAAGAGACCTGAAGGAGCTCACACCAGAGAGATGAGTTCAATGGTTTATTTTCGCTTTTCTTCATGGGTAGACAAGGCCAAAATAATACACAAAGCAGACTTGGATTTAAAGTAACCTGAAATAAAAGTATAGAAAAGCAAAGTAGAAATTAGCTTACCTACCTCCCTAAACCACAAACATAGTGAAAAGATATATGAAAAGAAATACCGTCTCACCCCCTACAAAGTATTTACTAAACATCAGTGCGTACATGCAGCCGAATCGGATCCACATCATAGTCAAACAGGCAATGTTTCAGACAAACAGGGAGTCAGTCCGTACGGAATGGGAGACGATTTGATCGTTTTTTTTTTAAATAAAACACTCTGCAGACTCTGATAGTCAGTCAATGGAAATAAAATCTAATATATATATTTTTCATAGTTCATTCAGACTCATGTAGACGTGTGAGATTTACATTCTCACACAATTCTACACTTAGTGTGTGTACTACAGTATGAGATTGGGGTACTGCACAGGGTGCCAATCCATTGCAGGGCACACACACACACACACACACACACACACACACACACACACACACACACACACACACACACACACACACACAGAGGAAACCCACCAAGCACAGGGAGAACACACACACACACACACAGAGGAAACCCACCAAGCACAGGGAGAACACACACACACACACACACACACACACACACACACACACACACACACACACACACACACACACACACACACACAGAGGAAACCCACCAAGCACAGGGAGAACACACACACACACACACACATACACACACAGACCCGAGGCAGAGATCCCAGTATTATTTCTATGATGATTGTGTCTCTTCTAGTTTTAGTTTCTGTTCTCTTGCTGACACTCAGTGTTTATAAAGATGAAGAGGAAAGACAACACACTGTAATTCAGACATGAGTTAATAGTGTAGAAGTGAATTTTACTTCATCAGTAGTGATTGTATGTGACAGAGTTTAATCATTTACATGTCAGCAGATTTACTGGATCTACACTCTGTGTTTAAATGTTTCTTGTTTAAATAATAGTTTTGTGAATTAATATACAAACTTTTTTTTTCTTACAGCGAGTCCCAAACCTGACGTGCATGTAGAGACTAAACTACCGGTTTACAGCGGAGAGAGTGTGACTCTCAGGTGTGACATAAATGGAGGAGGAGACACTGAGTGGACATATGAGTGGCTTATGGACGGTAACCCAGTTTCCCCACCACAGACAACAGAGAAGATTACCGGCAAATATGACGGGGGTAAATACACCTGCAGAGGGAAGAGGAAGAGAGACTCTCAGCTCTCACTGATCAGTGATGCTGTTACACTCTCTGTATTAGGTGAGTGTGTGTGTGTGTGTGTGTGTGTGTGTGTGTGTGTGTGTGTGTGTGTGTGTGTGTGTGTGTGTGTGTATTACTTATACATGTAACATTTATCACTAGTTTGAGATTTTCTTCCAGATTTTATTGTATAATAAACTGAGTCTCATTATTCTGATTGTGCAGCTCCTTATTTCTGTTTATTCACTTTTCTATCTTAAAGTCACCAAATCATTTGATGTGTAAAGAATCACCACAATTCATTATCTATACTGATCAGTGTGACACATTAATGAGAAACAAGTCCTCTTCATCTAATAGTCAGGAGCTTACACTTAAAAAAAAAAAATTAAAAATAAAATAAATACACCAATAAAGATAAATTGATATGGAGGGATTAGAGAGTTACATCATCACATAACATTTATTTACTCTACATTACATTAGTGCTGAGGTGTTTAGTGTCGTCACTGAGAGAGTAATAGTGTTTTACTGTAGAGGTGATTTGTGTAATAAAGACTACTTCACATTCTGATACTCTATTTAATTTTTAACAGAAAAACCTCAACCTAAACTCACATCAAGTCCTGAAGGAGCTGCACTGTCAGGAGACTCAGTGACTCTGACCTGTACACTGGACCCGCAGTCTGATGGATGGAGGTTTTACTGGAAAACACCCACACAGAGCACTGAGACTGATACAAACTCCTACACCATCACATCAGTTAGTGAATCTAGTAGAGGTGGATATCAGTGCAGAGCTGGAAGAGGAAACCCAGTCTACTACACACACTACAGTGATGAACTCCAGTTAAATGTTACTGGTGAGTAAGAGACTTTCTCTCATGTGATTCTGTACAACACTGAACATATAAACAACATGTGATCAGCATCACAATACAGTAACATTTACACAGATACACACAGAGAAGTGTTTCCTGTAGATGATTGTATTAAAGTTAAAGAGAGACAGTGTGAGCACGGCTGAGCAGGGCCGGTGTGAGCTGAGCTGGACATCAAGTGACACAACACTAGTTTAGATTTAGTGGAAAATCTCACAAAAACCTGTAAAACTCTTTTAATAAGCTGCTGAGAGGCTGTTTAATGATCTTCATAAAGTTCCTGCTTCAGAAACATCACCATGATCGAGTGGAGAGTCTGAGTGTGAATGAGTGAAGAGGACGAGGGTCGAGATTTTATACTGAAACACTGAGTGTAAGAGACTCTAGAGAATGAGAGAATGGCTCTGATTCCACTGAGCTGAATTAGTTACTGACCTCCCGACGTCTCCTGATTTAAAATCTCCTCTGAAGTCGTTGCAGTCTTTATCAGTACGAGCAATAAGGACGTGTTAAGACATAATAATGTTTCAATAACCGGACGTTAAGGGATTTGACCGTCTTCTACTGAGACCTGAATAAATGATAATGTAACGACACTACCATCATTAAGAGAAATTAAAACGAGGTTATTGACTATTACTAACTATTACGGAGATGTTAACTATATGATAATGAGCTCATTACGCTCTGCTATGTTTTTTTATGTTCATTGTTGTTGTTTTGTGATCTGAGTATATTATGACTGAAATAAAGCTGCTCACATCGCTCACACTTTCACTTTGTAAACAGCAGTGTTTATTTAGAGAGTTTATATTTCAGTTTTGTTTTTCTGGAGTATTATTATTGATTTTACATTTCATCTACTTTGGACAAGTTGCCACTCTTTATGACTGAAATCAAACTTCATATCGGCTTTTACAAAGTGAAAGTGCGTGCGATGTGAGCAGCTTCATTTCAGTCATAAATTCACCACCACAATCCAGTCATTCATAGTCAAATCATTATTCAGTGCTGGTCACAAAGAGCAAAACAGCATTATGATTATTATTTGAATAATAAAATAACTCCTGAAGATCCTCGCATGTGTGTGTGTGTGTGGGGGGGGGGGGGGGTTGCTTTTTCTGGTTTGCTACAATATCATGTCATTTACATGTTAAATCAAATTGAATTAGAAATACATTGTGGTTTAGAAAACATTCAGCATGATTTCCCAAATCTAGAGTAATGCCCAGTGCGCTAATACGAGTAGTATGAAGTTAAATGTGGAACTGCACAAGAGCCTAAAAATCATTTAGTATTTTTGGGAAAATATTTTTATACATTTATTCATAAAATCAACTAATAAAGTAACATTTATCTGTTTACTATTTCTGTGGTGATGAGCACTGCTGATTAGTCATCTCTGTTCTGCTGATCAGTCACAGCTGCGCCTCGTAATGTAGCTCGTAATGGTCTGTTTTAACTGCTTCATGACTGTTGTTTTGGTTCTGGGTTGAGCTCTCATGAGACTGCGCTTCCAGTTCACGAGGGAAATCCTGATGACACACTGGGTCACCTGACCCTGTTTAAAGCTCATCACCTGGGAAGAAGCAGGAGGGAGGAGAAAGATATGGTCGTTCATCACACTGTTTGTGATGCCAATTCACCAGATATAGACTGTAATGAGAATCAGAATGTTCAGGGCGACTTGTGTAATAAATCTGCTGTGATTGGTGGAAAATGTTTCTCATATAGTGAGCTGGTCAATGCTGTGGAATCCCAATGAACACATGCTGTAGCAAATGATGAACAGTTAATAATGTTGTGTTTTCTGTCAGATTAAACATCTATTATTTATATGAGAAATTAAAACTTTCAGGAAAATCTGCAGCAGGTCAAGTGAAGTGAATTCAGTCCATTTCTTGTAAATGTTTTATTTATATTTCAGTTGTAACTGTCTAATTTTGTGAAATGACTTTGATCGCCTGCTTTGTGTTGTGCTGAAATAAACATGTCTTTGTAAATGCATCGTCTATAAACCTGTTTTATATTGATTTAAAACAGGAAAATCAGTCTAACAACAAAAATATCTAGTACTAGAGCCTGTACAGTACAAGTGCTTTAGTGTCTCAGAGACAGTAATAATATTTAATCTGATAAGTGATTAGTTCGGTAAAGACAACATGACATCTTGAACTGTGTTTTATTTTTTTTACAGAAAAAACCAAACCTGTGCTCAGATCAGGTCTTATAGGAGCAGCACTGACAGGAAACCAAGTGACTCTGACCTGTACACTGAATCTGCAGTATACTGGATGGAAGATTTACTGGACCACACCCACACACAGCACTGAGACTCAGACTGATACTGAAGCACAATACTCCTACCCCTACCCCTACCACTACTACTACTACCAATACTCCTCCTCCTACACCATCAGATCAGTCAGTGACTCTGATGGAGGTCAGTACAGGTGCAGAGCTGGAAGAGGAGACATAGTCTACTACACTCAGTACAGTGATGATCTCTCACTCAGTGTTATTGGTGAGTAAGAGACTTTCTGTAAGTGATTCTGTACAACACTGAACATGTGAGCAGCGTCACAACACAGCAACATTTACACACACTGTACACACACTGATCTGTGAGCAGTGACTGACCACCTGATTTCTCTTTTATAACTTCTTGATAATTAGATCAGTGTGTTTTACCTTTAGTCTGTTGTTCTCTTGCTGACACTCAGTGTTGATGAAGATACAGAGTTCATTTATAAATACATGTGTCGATCTGTGTTCAAATATGTATTGTGTATAAGTGGATAAGTGAACTCGTATGAGAATCTATGCTAAGTATTAAGTGGTGAGTGTATTAAAGTACATATATTCAGAACCAGTCTAATATTTAAAATAAATTTCCCATGTACTCTTTTAAAACATTTAGCTACAAATGAACTAATTTAGTTTAAACTGGAAACTGTAAAATATAAAAATCAAAGTGCTCAGTAGACATGTTGCCTGTTTTTACTTTAACTCTGTAAAAGGATATTTATTAAGTAACCAGTGTCCTGCCTTCAACCAGTAAAGAAGTAAACACATTTTTGCATCTCGCTGATTTGTAATACATTAATCGCTCAGGTTCAAACTGAATTTCAGCGACCTGGCTGTTGATCAGAATTCAAAATGTTATAGAGAATATAGATAAAAAAAATAATAATAAAAATCAGAACTATGAGAAAGGAACTATGACGATCACTGTTCTAACCGCAACAGTGAAGCCTCGGGAAAGGACAAAAGGACACTGAACTAAGGACATGATTGTTTAATACATTAAAACATTATCTATCTCTAGCAAGTGTTAACAGGTTCATTTTTCACAGCCCTAATATATAAATAACAAATGATTTAAATGGACCAATTTTAGACTCAATGTAGTGACACATTTCAGCCACTGGGGGGGCAGTGTCTCTCCTGACTCTCAGCAAACTTCCTGAGTGTAAGAGACTGTAGAGTCTGAGAGAATGAGAGAGATTAGAGTGTGAGAGAGAAGTGTGTGTGCGTGTGTGTGTGTGTGTGTGTGTGTGTGTGTGGACACGGACATACATGTAATCAGTAAGGATGTTTACAGCAGAATGATTGTTTTCTAGCACAATCATTTTCTTTAACTTATTAATTAAACCTGTTAAAAGCGTCATCAAATCACACAGGTCAGTTATTTCTATGATGATTGTGTCTCTTCTAGCTTTAGTTTCTGTTCTCTTGCTGACACTCAGTGTTTATAAAGATGAAGAGGAAAGACAACACACTGTAATTCAGACATGAGTTAATAGTGTAGAAGTGAATTTTACTTCATCAGTAGTGATTGTATGTGACAGAGTTTAATCATTTACAGATTTACTGGATCTACTCTCTCAGTGTTTACATACATTATAGATTCAGTTTTAAAATGTTACGTGTTTAAATAATAGTTTTGGGATTTAATTTATAAACAGACTATTTTTTCTTACAGAAAGTCCCAAACCTGTGGTGACTGTAGAGACTAAAACACCTGAATTCAGAGGAGAGAGAGTGACGTTCAGGTGTGACATGAAAGGAAGCGGCACTCAGTGGACATATGAGTGGTTTAAGAATGATAAGTCAGACTCCCCATCACACACAACACAGAACATTACAGTCGTATATGATGACAGAGTTAAATACACCTGCAGAGGAAAGAGGAAGAGTGACTCTCAGCTCTCACAGACCAGTGATGCTGTTACACTCTCTGTATCAGGTGAGTGTGTGTGTGTGTGTGTGTGTGTGTGTGTGTGTGTGTGTGTGTGTGTGTGTGTGTGTGTGTGTGTGTGTGTTATTACTTATACATGTAACATTTCTCACTAGTTTCTGATTTTCTTCCAGATTTTATTGTATTATAAATCAAGTCTCATTATCCTGATTGTGCAGCTCCTTATTTCTGTTTATTCACTTTTCTATCTTAAAGTCACCAAATCATTTGATGTGTAAAGAATCACCACAATTCATTATCTATACTGATCAGTGTGACACATTAATGAGAAACAATTCCTCTTCATTCAATAGTCAGGAGCTTACACTTAAAAAATAAATAAATAAATAAATAAATACACCAATAAAGATAAATTGATATGGAGGGATTAGAGAGTTACATCATCACATAACAGTTATTTTCTCACCCTCACTTTGATATTAAATGCAAAGCATCAATAATATCTCTATAGATTTTCATTCACATCATTTGAATAACTGAAAATTCATAAACACTGTGACATTAGTGCTGAGGTGTTTAGTGTCGTCACTGAGAGAGTAATAGTGTTTTACTGTAGTGGTGATTTGTGTAGTAAAGACTACTTCACATTCTGATACTCTATTTAATTTATAACAGAAAAACCTCAACCTAAACTCACATCAAGTCCTGAAGGAGCTGCACTGTCAGGAAACCCAGTGACTCTGACCTGTAGACTGAATACACAGTCTACTGGATGGAAGTTTTACTGGATTAAAGATGACCATCAGACTGAGACTGTGCGTAATACAAACTCCTACACCATCAGATCAGTTGGTGAATCTAGTAGAGGTGGATATCAGTGCAGAGCTGGAAGAGGAAACCCAGTCTACTACACACACTACAGTAATGAACTCCAGTTAGTAGTTACTGGTGAGTAAGAGACTTTCTCTCATGTGATTCTGTACAACACTGAACATATAAACAACATGTGATCAGCATCACAATACAGTAACATTTACACAGATACACACAGAGAAGTGTTTCCTGTAGATGATTGTATTAAAGTTAAAGAGAGACAGTGTGAGCACGGCTGAGCAGGGCCGGTGTGAGCTGAGCTGGACATCAAGTGGAACAACACTAGTTTAGATTTAGTGGAAAATGTCACAAAAACCTGTAAAACTCTTTTAATGAGCTGCTGAGAGGCTGTTTAATGATCTTCATAAAGTTACTGCTTCAGAAACAGATAATCAAAATGTTAAAAGCAACTCACTTGTGTAATATTTGTGCTGTCATGGGAAAGGCCAACCTGACATCATGAACTGTGTTACATTTTTTACAGAAAAAACTAAACCTGAAATCAGATCACAACGTCAAGGAGACGTGTTGACAGGAAACTCAGTGACTCTGACCTGTACACTGAAGCCCAAGTCTACTGGATGGAAGTTTTACTGGACCACACCCACACGGAGCAAAGAGACTGAGACTGATACACACTCCTACACCTTCACACCAGTTAGAGTCTCTGATGGAGGTCAGTACAGGTGCAGAGCTGGAAGAGGAATCCCAGTCTACTACACACAGTACAGTGATGATCTCTCACTCAGTGTTATTGGTGAGTAAGAGACTTTCTGTGAAGTGATTCTGTACAACACTGAACATGTGAGCAGCGTCACAACACAGCAACATTTACACACACTGTACACACTCTTATCTAATTATGAAGAAGTTATAAAAGAGAAATCAGATGGTCAGTCACGGCTCACAGATCAGTGTGTTTTACCTTTAGTGTGTTGTTCCCTTGCTGACACTCAGTGTTGATGAAGATACAGAGTTCTGTGAAGGATAAACATATTGATGATGAACGTCTGTACAATGAACAGTAATGTGCCTCCTAGACCTGCATCACTATTATGTAAATGTTCCTCTTGGTTTCAGACATACAGTACTACTCGTGTCAATGTGTGATTTGGACAAATTCTAGAGTTACTATAGTAATGCATTTCAGTGCAATTCCTGCCTCCCTGCAAACTCTGAGTACAGTGTGAGAACGACCGAGCAGAGACGGTGTGAGCTGAGCTGGAAATCAAGTCAAACAACACTAGTTTAGTTTTGGTGAAATCTGTCACAAAAACTCCTTTAACACACCATTCAGAGGCTCTAAAGGTGACTTTATAAAGTTCTTGTTTAAAACTCGAGTGGAGAGTCTGAGTGTGAATGAGTGAAGGCATTGGATTACGGTTCGGAAGGTCCCAGGTTCAAGTCCCACTACCACCAAGTTGTCCCTGTTGGGCCCTTGAGCAAGGCCCTTAACCCCAACTGCTCAGATGTATAATGAGATTTAAAAAAATATTTTAAAAAATGTAAGTCGCTCTGGATAAGGGCGTCTGCCAAATGCCTAGATGTAGATGTAGACAAGGGTCGAGATTTTATACTGAAACACTGAGTGTAAAAGACTGTAGAGTCTGGGAGTTTTAGTTTCTTGTTCCCTTGCTGACACTCAGTGTTTATAAAGATGAAGAGGAAAGACAACACACTGTAATTCAGACATGAGTTAATAGTGTAGAAGTGAATTTTACTTCATCAGTATTGATTGTATGTGACAGAGTTTAATCATTTACAGATTTACTGTATCTACTCTCAGTGTTTACATTCATTATAGATTCAGTTTTAAAAAGTTACGTGTTTAAATAATAGTTTTGGGATTTAATTTATAAACAGACTATTTTTTTCTTACAGAAAGTCCCAAACCTGTGGTGACTGTAAAGACTAAACTACCTGAATTCAGAGGAGAGAGAGTGACGTTCAGGTGTGACATAAAAGGAGGCGGCACTCAGTGGACATATGAGTGGTTTATGTACAATAACAAAGTTTCTCCATCACAAACAACACAGACGATTACAGTCGAATATGATGACAGAGTTAAATACACCTGCAGAGGGAAGAGAAGAGACTCTCAGCTCTCACAGACCAGTGAACCTGTATCACTCTCTGTATCAGGTGTGTGTGTGTGTGTGTGTATGTGTATGTGTGTGTGTGTGTGTTATTACGTATACATGTAACATTTATGAATAGTTTCTGATTTTCATTATATTTGACATATTTGATCTGTAAAAACATTACAAACACTGAGCCGCTAGTAAAGTTGTGTGTGAATGTTACACTCAGGGTGGAATGTTTGATTCATACACTATCAGAACACACACACACACGCACACACACTCATTTACTCAGCTCTAGTGAGGAATCAGAAGAAGTCAGGCTGAATAAATGTGTAATTATTGAGATCAGGTTGTGATGAGAAGTTTATCTGTGGACTGTAAGTAAGAAAGGAAAATCACAGATTCTCAAATCATTTCATTCACTGATAACTGAATTTTACTTAATTTTCAGTTTTAGAAAATAAGATTTAATCATTAATTGTTAATTAATGTTAAAAAAGATTTTTTTAGATATTCTATTTATTTAATTCAATTCAATTTTATTTGTATAGTATATTCATTTTAACAATTGACATTGTTGCAAAGCAGCTTTACTCAATCAAAAGAATTAAGTTTGTATGAAATGTGAATGTGTATGAATCAAAATGATAAGATTGTCCCTGATGAGAAAGCCGAGGGCGACGGTTTCAAGGAAAAACTCACTGAGATGGTAAAAGGAAGAAACCTTGAGAGGATTTAATATCTCTATAGATTTACATTCACATCATTTGAATAACTGAAAATTCATAAACACAGTGACATTAGTGCTGAGGTGTTTAGTGTCGTCACTGAGAGAGTAATAGTGTTTTACTGTAGAGGTGATTTGTGTAGTAAAGACTACTTCACATTCTGATACTCTATTTAATTTATAACAGAAAAACCTCAACCTAAACTCACATCAAACGCTACTGGAGCTGTACTGTCAGGAAACTCAGTGACTCTGACCTGCACACTGAATACACAGTCTACTGGATGGAGGTTTTACTGGAACACATCCACACAGAGCAATGAGACTGAGACTGCTGCACAATACTCTTCCTCCTCTTCTTCCTCCTCCTACTACTACTCCGACCACACCATCGCACCAGTTAGAGTCTCTGATGGAGGTCAGTACAGGTGCAGAGCTGGAAGAGGAATCCCAGTCTACTACACTCAGTACAGTGATGCACTCTGGGTAAATGTTATTGGTGAGTAAGAGACTTTGTGTAAGTGATTCTGTACAACACTGAACATGTGAGCAGCGTCACAACACAGCAACATTTACACACACTGTACACACTCTTATCTAATTATCAAGAAGTTATAAAAGAGAAATCAGATGGTCAGTCACGGCTCACAGATCAGTGTGTTTTACCTTTAATGTGTTGTTCCCTTGATGACACTCAGTGTTCATGAAGATGCAGCACATTATGGAGGATAAACATTCTGATAAAAACGTCTGTAAAATGAACAGTAATGTGCTGTAAATCATAACATTTAAATATTGTCATTAATTTAAAGTCAAATTTAGGAAAATTCCACTGAACCACTGAACTAAACACAACTGTGGGAGAGATTTACAGTTAGGCCCATAAATATTGGGACATCAAACAGGTTATTTTTCCTGCATGTCACAGAATATTAAATGTTAAAACAATCTTTATCAAGTCTTTATAATTTGTAGATGTTTGAGTTTGAGTGTATTTACACACACTGTGAGGGTGATAACATTGTGTTTGTGCTTTTTCCAAATGAAGGATTATCTGTTCATTAGTTCTTTATTTCTGGATCGCATTAGTTGTAAAGTATTTATAAATAATACAATTAAACTTTTCAGTAAACTTCAGTGCTGGAATTTTGCCTCCTGCCAGCGACATTAGGGTTTTGCGTTTGCTGGATTTCCTCATAATAGATAACATTTTCTTATAATAAAACAATCTCAGTACTAAAACTAAAAAAACTAAAAAATTCAAATGTAGAATTTAAATTAAATGTAGCCGTTTCTTATTTACATCGAATTTAAGCAAAGTGAACATTAACACAGTGACACTTTAGATTTTATCATGTGTAATTAGAAAAACTATTTGTGTCAAAAGAGTTTTGTGTCATCTTATACTTTGTGTTGTTTTCATTTGTAGTAGATTTATTAACTGAAATAATATCGCCGTTAATTTCCATGAACTTGTTCTTGCCAAAAAGTTTATTGCCAAATAAATTATTCAATTAATGTTAAAAATAAAAAAACAGACGTATGTCAGATTCTCGTCTCCTCACATACGCCCCTGCGTTTAGTGCTCCATTCACATGCAAGTTTTATATAAATGACTCTATTCAGATGTAAGTAAGTGCTGATTGCGATGTTGTTTGGAGGGAGTAACGTGCTGATGCATGCTCGTGTCCAACAGAACAACTAGAGCTTGAATAAAGAAACAAAAATCCTCAATGTCGACGTGAGAATCTTTCCCCAAGAAAATGGCTGGTTGCATAAATCCACATGAAGCGCCTTTTTTTTTTTTTTTTTTTAATAATTCAAGATTAAAGATTCAAAGAACTTTATTCATCCCTGAGGGAAATTGCTTTGTCTTGGATACAGTTGCTTTGATCTGTTTACCTGAAAGAAAGGAAAGAAGGAATAGATTAGACAAGGAAACAAGATTAAGGAAAAAATAAAATTAAAGAAATTAAAAATTAAAATAATAAAAACAATAAATAGAAAATAGAATTAAATATAGTACACAATAAGTTAGAGTAAGGTACTGTACATATTGCACTAAAAATAATGAATATACAGATATTGCACTTGGAATGGAAAGGAAAAGAAAGAAATTGCAATTGAATTGGTTCTGGTAATCAGATATTGCACTTGGAACTGATATTGAGTTGTGGGAACAGTAGTGTATTATTGTGTGAAATATTGTACAGTAACTACAGACAGTCCCTATCTTGTAGTGAAAACTTTACGGAGACGAGTTGTATAAATTTATCGCCTGGTCATAATCAGTCTCTGGCTGAATCTGCTCCTCTGGTCAGAGAGAACACTGTATAGCGGATGAGAAGGATTGTTCAAGATTGTGTGTGTTTTGGACAGAATCCTCCTCCTTCCCATGACATCAACAGAGTCCAGCTCCATGCCCAGGACAGATCTGTCCTTTTTAATGGCCTTGTCCAGTCTATTTCTGTGTGCCGCTTTCATGTTGCAGCCCCAACAGACCACAGCACAAAAATCAACACTCGTCAGATTCATAGAACATCTGAAGAATGGTGTCGCAAATGTTGAAAGACCTGAGCCTTCTCACAAAATACAACCTGCTCTGTCCTTTCTTGTAGAGTGCCATTGTGTTAACTGACCAGTCCAGTTTATTATCTAGATGAACTCCCAGGTTATTTATACTCTGAGACCATGTCCACTGTCTCCCCCTGGACAGATATAGGAGTCACAGGCGTTCCACTTTTCCTAAAGACAACCATCGGCTCCTTTGTTTTCTTGATGTTGAGTTGTAGGTGGTTACACTCACACCAGAAAACAAAGTCATCAACTACAGACTGGTACTCGGAGATGTCACTGTCCTTAATACATCCGACAACCACAGAGTTGTCAGAGAACTTCTGTAGATGCCCCAACTCTGAATTATATTTAAAGTCAGATGTATAGAGGGTGAAGAGAAATGGAGACCGAACAGTCCCCTGAGGAGCACCAGTGCTGCAGATCACTGTGTCAGACACACAGTTTTGCAATCGGACATACTGATGACGACAGGTCAGATAGTCCATGATCCAAGAGACCAAGGGAGTGTCAATTTGCATGTACTGTAAATTGCACCAGAGTACTTCCGGTCATATGGTGTTAAAGGCACTGGAGATGTCAAAGAACATAATCCTAACACTGGTCCCAGGTTTGTTGAGGTGGGAGTAGGTTCGGTGGAGAAGGTGTATGTATAATGGTATCATCTACTCCCAGGAATGGCTGATAGGCAAACTGAAGAGGGTCAAGAGAGGACTTCACCTGGGGATGAAGTGTATCCAGGATACGTCTCTTAAAAACCTTCATAATATGTGATGTCAGAGCGACGGGCGTGTAATTGTTCTGGGCAGAGGGTCGTGGTATTTTGTGGACAGGAACAATGCAGGATGTCTTCCACAAGGAAGGGACTTATTGTACTGTGGAGACAGACTCAGGCTAAAGAGGTTCCGTAGGACACAACATAGTTGGGGAGCACAGGATTTCAGAACTCGTGGGTTGATTTTATCCGGACCTGCAGCTTTTGTAGGGCAGAGTCTGCTCAGACCGTGTTTCACCTGGTCATCTGAGATGTTGATTGAGGGGCGTGCAGAAGGAGTAGTGGCTGTTTTCTGTGTGGCGGAGGATGGGGGAGTCTGTATTAAAGCTGAAGCCGAAGCTTGGCTGAAGGCGAGGGTGGTGTGAGACAGAGGGACATCAAATCTGTTAAAGATAGTGTTGAGATCATCATCATGATAATAGTCATCATCATGCTTTTCTGCTGTTTGTGTCCAGCATTGAATAATTACTGGACCATAAATGTCTGGAATGTGATTGTGAATCCATGACTGAAATAAAGGTGATCACATTTGCACACACTTTCAGCTTCACATAATTCTCTTGTATGTGTTCTCTGACACAAGTTTAAAAGTCACGCATGAATCTAACATATTTACATCAGCCACATTATGAAAGCCCAGTTTGTGCTCTATGTACAGTAGGAGCCACACGAAATAGCCGCGGCCATGTGAATGCCGTGCGGATCCCGTGCGGCTTCCCTTTGGACCCCGTGGTCCCCCCTCCTTCTCCTGCCAGGGAGGTGTGTCAAGATTTCGCAGCAAACACGCCCATTCAAGCTCTATTTATTCATTTACCTGGTGCCACCACTAGATGGCGCTTTGTTCTCAAGAACACATTAACACAAGCCAACAATTTAGCTGCGCTGAGTTGCAATCACTTGATTTTAACAAATATGAACACGAAGTGCTTCGGCCTTTTTATAAAAAATAATAATCACGTTTTTTTGCTGTTTGTGTTCAGCATTTAAAAATTATTTCATCCATTATTTGACCAAGGCTGGAAATCATAGCTGGAATGTGATTGTGAATTTATGACTGAAATAAAGCTGTTCATCGGCGTGTGTGAACCCGCGGCTCGTACTTTCACAGACACACTCTCCCAGAAAGTCATCGCCTCTTGCAATAATGCAGATCAAACTACACTACACTACACTACACCTGTCCATAAATTAAAAGGAATATTTCAGCGTATACGCAAAATGTATTTCACTTAAACATTACAGATTAAAACAAGGAAAGTGGACGTGCTGATCAAAAGGCTGATAAACCCGTGCGATTTATCGATAAAAATCCCAGAAAGTCATCGAGTCTCGCAATAATGCAGATCAAACATAATACACATGTCCATAAATAAAAAAGGAATATTTATGCATATACGCGAAATAAATTTCACTTATTATTTCAGAATATTATAGATTAAAACAAGGAAAGAAGACGTGCTGAGCTAAAATATATTTAGCGTATATGTCTAAATATTATTTTTTATTTATGGACAGGTGTATTACTAAGTGAAGACCTGTGTTCAGTTGTTCCCCGCACGGTGTATCTGCACGGAGAGTGTGTGTGTGTGTGTGTGTGCTTGTGCGCGTCTGATAGTGTTAACTAACTACCTGATTCGTGAATATGCCAACATATCTTCGTTAAAACGTAAAAATGTGTCGACATTGAGCACCATCAAAAGACATGAATGAACAAAGAAACATATTTTTTAGTAAATGTTCTTATTTGCACACGAAGTGCTTCGGGCTTTTTATAATAATAAACATAATGTTTTTTTGCTGTTTGTGTCCAGGATTTCATCCATTATTTGACCACGGCTGGAAATAATAGCTGGAATGTGATTGTGAATTTATGACTGAAATAAAGCTGTTCATCGGCGTGTGTGAACCCGGATTTGTGCCTGAACTTTCACTTTACAAAAAGGCAGCGTTTTGATCAAAAGGTTGATAAACGCGTGCGATTTATCGATAAAAATCCCAGAAAGTCATCGAGTCTCGCAATAATGCAGATAAAACATAATACACATGTCCATAAATAAAAAGGAATATTTAAGCATATACACAAAATACATTTCACTTATTATTTCACAATATTACAGATTAAAACAAGGAAAGAAGGAACTTCAGTAAAATGTGATGGCGAAATATATTTTAGGCAGAGACGTCTGCTCGGTCTTGTTAATTCGTTTTAAACCCCTCAATTCTGCCAATTCCCCCCATCAGCGAAACCGGTTTGATAACTTCACACCTATTGTGAATGAAAGGTGAGAAGAGGGATTACAGTAACTGGGGGTCTGCGGGTGTTCACCTCGGAGCGCGCTGTCACGTTGTCACGTAGACTAAAACAAAATCATGTCTATACTTCATGTAGAGTCTGAGAATTTATTTACCTTAAGCTTTGTTGTATTGTTTTTAATCACTCTATACACAACCTATAATTTCATCCATGCTATTTTACGAATGGAATTTTTTTATGTTACACTCTAAAAACTGCTGGGTTAAATGTTAAAGTGCTGGGTTGTTTTATCTATTTATTATTATTTAGTAGATTGTCTGTTAGAAATACCCCAAATGAAATTAATCCGCTGTTTTAACTACTGCAGAGATAGTTAATCAGCGGTAGTTTTCACTACTACTACTAATGATAATAATACTGAATGGAGAAAGCGCAGTCAAAGAAGAATCATCATTGCAGGAGAGAAGAAAATCGAGAGTAAATACATATCAGAATTTAAATATGTTTATGAGCTCTGTCGCTTGCTGTCAATGGCATAAGAGACATTTTCGGCTTCAGTTTCAATTTTCACAGCCGCCCGCGAGCTGCCATGGAAGCGCGCGAGATCCCTTTTCTCGAAACGTGCGTTCTTAATGGCCAGGTGAGAAACCTCAATGGAGAATGTACTGACTCCGCCCACTACTGACTGTTACTGCTAAATGCTGTGTTTGAAGGTTTTTTTTTTTTTTTTTTTAAACCTGCGCAAATGTGTTTGTGTTAAAGCCAGCTCAGGCAAACCTGACGAATGCAGGAGCACACACACACACACACACACACCTGTGACTTTGAGACGTTTACAGTAAATTCGCCGTAGACTGTGTTTATTTTGCTGAACATTACAAAACTGCCGTGTCCCATAAAACAGTGCATCTTTAATAAGCAATATTTACAATAGAACAAAGAAGGAAATAAGTGTTTGATGCATTGCAGTACTCTGTATTAACAAATGCCCTTATAAACTTGACACTGAACAGCCACGGGCTGGCTTTAGCAACAATTGGTGATTGTTTTCATTTATTTCTTTTTTTGTATATATATTTTCAAATGTTATAATAGAAAATGTATATGTATAATTTGTAAAATATATATATGAAAATGTATAATTTGTTGTGTCATCTGTTTACAGCGTTGGCTTAATTTGTGATTGAGACAAATAGGTTTAATTTAAAAAAAAATTATTAGTAGTATAAGCCAGTGAAAAACACAGTAGTATACTGTAGGTGATTCCTGCCCTGCGATAACAGGCGCTAAACCTCTGGAACCTTTTAGTTGTTTTAGTATTGTTCTCAAGTGTGAATGTTTATATGGATTTAATCATCTGTCTCTGCTGCCGCATCTATTCACAGTTGTGATAAGTGATTAATGCCCCATCAGATCTTTGATGGTGGAACGTTATAGGGATAAATGACAAAAGAAATACTGATCTGTTGTAACGATGCGGGTCGCGCGAGATGCAGATCTGCGCATAAACTGTTCAGAACGGGCAGATCGACAGGCTGCTACCACAGCACAAAAAATACATAACTCTCTCTCATAGGTCCTCGGTAAGGGAATAAGCCCAGAGAGGATCAAAAGTTTTATTTTTGATTCCAGAGCGGAGGAATTCTGTTAATTTTGTGTTATCAGTTTTCTTTTGTTTACTTTGTTTCCTAATTAATAATCCCACCCCACCTCCAAACGGAAAGGTCTTCCTGTGCGTATCATAAGCACTCTCACACACTCTTATTTCGTTAAACCTCTCTCAAGCCCTGAGTAAAAGCTCTTCTCATTAAAAACATCTCGTGGTGCGGCTCTCCATACCGCGCCACGTAACATCCGTATGGGCAGATATTTGTTCCAGATATTATGCGCCATTAATCAATTTGTTATGCCAATTTTTGACTATCAACAAAAAACAAAACATAATAAAATATACCGAAAACATACTCAAGCAGAAGTTACATTTTGAGCTTTACTTTGCAGCAAAATATTATCGATCAGTGTATTAAACGGAACTACGTAGATAAAATACACCGTAATGCAAAATACATAGCCTGCATTTATATTCCGTATCTACAGCTATCGGTATAGATAAAGTACACATGTTACCGTGTCTTTAAGGATTATTAAGGATGTCTTGGAAAATATTTCAAAAATTTCATTTTTTTTTTCCATATCATCTATTTATGAAACTATGTTGACAACGCCTGTACAGTATATAGACATGCCGTATAAACTGCCTGGACACTGTAGTTAACTGAAGCAGTCCATGCTTCACCTGGCGAGATTATACAGCATTGCAACCATCTTATTGGAAAGCGCATGGGGGCGTTTATGGGGCGGGGCATCGTTAACTGCGTCATCGCGGGGGATCACATTCCGAGCACGGATCGTGCACGGACTTGTCATGGTTCGCTATGGGACCCGCCATGTTCCAGGCGGCTATTTCGTGTGGCTCCTACTATGTTATATTATATTATGACTTGAATAAATCGGCTCACATTGGAGCGTGCTGTCATGTTGGAAAAGCTAGCGTTTTTCTAGCGATTAGCCTATATATTTGCGTTTGTTGCGAGTATGTCTGCATTTTTATCAATAAATCGCACGCGTTTATCAGCCTTTTGATCAAAATTCTGTCTTTTGTAAAATGAAAGTGCGAGCCGCGGGTATAAACACTCCGAAACACCAATCTTTATTCATGGCTGTGTTTTTGGGCAAAATTGTGAGTGAGCACACTTCCTTGGATGAGAAGCAACCCCACACATGAATGGTCTCAGGATGCTTTACTGTTGGCATGACACAGGACTGATGGTAGCGCTCACCTTTTCTTCTCTGGACAAATTGTTGATTTAGGTGCAATCTTAGTAGCCACAATATCCTTGCCTGTGAAGCCATTTTTATGCAACGCAATGATGGCTGCATGCGTTTTTTTGCAGGTCACCATGGTTAACAATGAAAGAACAATGATTTCAAGCATCACCCTCCTTTTAACATGTCAAGTCTGCTATTCTAACCCAATCAGCCTGACATAATGATCTCCAGCCTTGTGCTCGTCAACATTCTCACCTGAGTTAACAAGACGATTACTGAAATGATCTCAGCAGGTCCTTTAATGACAGCAATGAAATGCAGGGGAAAGTTTTTTTCGGGATTAAGTTAATTTTCATGGCAAAGAAGGACTATGCAATTCATCTCATCACTCTTCAGAACATTCTGGAGTATATGCAAATTGCTATTATAAAAACTTAAACAGCAACTTTTCCAATTTCCAATATTTATGTAATTCTCAAAAGTTTTGGCCACGACTGTATATTTAAACTGCATATACACAATACAACACTATTGTTTTAGGCTAACAATCATACACTTTTGTAATCTTTGCTGTACTTCGTTTTTTTGCACACACACACACACACACACACACACACACACACACACACACACACACACACACACACACACACACACGAGTGCGTTACAGTAATAATGATGATGATGATGATGGAGAAAGTACAGTGAAAGAAGAATCATCACTGCAGGAGAGAAGAAAATGAAGAATAAATACATATCAGTATTTACAGTTTGAGCTCGACACGTTTATGAGCTCTGTCGCTTGCTGTCACTGAGCGCCTGAGAGAGGCTAGTTTCTAGTCTTTAGGAATATTGCTTGTTTCCCATATCAGGTTAAAGAGTCTTAGTCTCTCCTGAATTGAGTTATCTGTCATGTGTATAAACATTTTGTAGCAGATGCCATTTTGTGTCTCTCTCCCTATTGTGTTACAGGACTGTCTCCAGTCTGTGCGTTTGGCTGTTCTTATGATTTTCCTGACTATTGCCTGTGCTTTCTTATATTGGATTAGTTTTTCTAGTGAGTGTATTTTCTAGTGAGTGATCTTTGTATTTTATCTTCCGTCTTGTCAGTTGTTTACTCCTATTTTAATTATTATTGGGTAATGGTCACGCGTCCTTCCCAGTTTCCTATTATTTCTATTATTATCCAGTGTGCTGTTATTTATTTATTTATTTATTTATTTTTATGCTGCTTTCCTCTGTCCATATTTTGACTGATGTTGTTTCATGTTAATTCCTGCTTTCCATTACTTTATATTTAGGTCCTTCTTCCACTAGTATTGCTGCTCATCCTCCATTCCCTTTTGTCTTTCCTAATTGTTTTATAGCGTAATATCTTGTATTCCCTTTTTGTTTTTAGTCATGTTTTCTGTATGCATATGATTTGTGTTTTTTCTGGTGTGTCTATATGAATTTTATAAGCTCTTTTCCATATTAAGCTTCTTTCATTTCATTGTAAGATCTTTATTTATGTATTAATTGCACCTTCATTTAATCTTTCACTGACTTTTTCCCAGTTTAGTCTATCTGTCCCCAGATGTTTTTTGGTCGCGTTTTCTATTATCTTTATCTTCTCTATTTTCTTGTTTGTCTGTTAGTTGATTACATCTACCATTAACAGCACAACGTTGTTTTGGTTTACTATCAGTGTGTCTTCTTTAATTTTGTTACATCTTTACATCATTTGTTGTCATGTTGTCTGTGGCTTTTAGTGCCTTTATATTATTCCTATTCTAGTCTTCTGTACTTCCGCTGCCTTTTTGTTTACTTCACATCCCCTGTATGCTGCACTGATGGAATTACAGCATTTGAGTTTGTTTCCTGCTACGCATTTCCCATATTCACGCTCTCCTGCACATCTCCCACACCTTTGCTTTTCTCTACACACTGTTGCTATATGCCCTGTCATGGCGTGCACAAATCTATTATCGCTCCTCGCTCACTTCTCGCTCACTAGCTAGACGGCCTTCCCTTCTACAGGTATGCGGGAGCGGGGCTGCGGAATTAGACACGGCTGATGAGCCATCGGCGTTAATGATCCCGGGCTTCTCCCCGCGCTATAAAACACAGTGTTGAGTGTAGCTCGGGGTCTCAGGGTCGGGTAAGCTGAATGAAGCGCACCTTAACCTGGAAGAGTTGTGAGCGCGGCTTCCATCATATTTGGTAGAATTGTCCAGAAACAACTTCACTTGGGCCAAACGTGTCGGGTATCCTTCCACAAGCTTTCTACAATAGTTTGCTGGAATTTTGTCCCACTCCTCTTTACAGAACTGTACAAGTGTAACTGGATCAGGTTTGTAGGTTTTCTTGCTCGCACACGACTTTTCAGTGCAGCCCACAAATGGGTGTTGTGATCTATGTGATTGAGATCAAGGCTTTATGATGGCCGCTCCAATACCTTGACTTTGTTTTCCTTAAGCAACTTTGTATATAATATTCATCATAATTTTTTCAAATAATGATGCCATCTATTTCGTGAAGTGCACCAGTCCCTTCTGCAGCAAAGCAGCCCCACAACATTATACTACCACTTACATACTTCACAGTTGGGATGGTGTTCTGAGGCTTCAAAGCTTCACCCTTTTTTCTCCAAATTTACCGTTTATCATTATGGCTGAACAGTTCAATTTTTGTTTCATCAGACCACAGGACATGTCTCCGGAAGTTAAGATTTTTGTCCCCATGTGAAGTTGCAAACTGTAGTCCGGCTTTTTTATGATGGTTTTGAAGTAATGGCTTTCTCCTCCCAGAGTAACAGGATTCATTTTTACTGTGGATAATGACTCTGTCTTACCACTTTCAGTCAGCATCTTTATGCTGTCTTTTTATCCTGGGGTTGATTTTGCACATTTTGCACAAAACAACTTTCCTTTCTGGCATTCCGTCTCCTTCCTGAGCGGTATGATATTTGTACATCCCCACATTTTTTATACTTACGTATTATTGTCTGAACGGATGAACGTGGGACCTTCAAACATCTGGAAATGGCACCTGAGGATGAGTCACACTTGTGGAGGTCCACAATTATTTTCCTGATGTCTTGGTTTATTTCTCTGGATTTTCCCATGATGTCAAAGAAAGAGCCTCTGTGTTTGAGGTGTGTCTTTATATGCATCCACAGGTGTGTCACCCATTAACTCAATTGGAATCAATTAACTTATCAGAAGCTTCTTAAGCTCAGAATGGAATCATCTAGAGTTTATGTGTACGTTTACTTCTGACTCTGATAAAAGTAATAAAAAAATACATAAAAATTCTCCCTCTGATCTAAAACAGAAAAAGTTTACCCTGATTTAACGTTTGACAGTAATGAAAACGTTTTTGTGTCTGAAGTGTACAGTATGTAAATATCTGGTATCAACTGTAACTAGCTACAGTATAATAATACCACTGACACTGTATGACCGTTAATATGTCAGAACAAATGAAATAGAACTAAATAAAATGTTTTATACTGCTGCTTGTGTCTGTAGGTATACAGTGTATATCAGTAACAGGATTTCTGTACTAGTTTGCTCATAAACACACACTTGGACATCGATTACAAAAATGCGATGGAGCTTCGTGTTCACGTCAGAGTGTTTAATGGACGAAATGAGATTGGTTTTAATGTATGCAAGTCACGACCTACGGTTTCTCTATACACACCAATAGCATTGCTAGAAACTTAGCATTTACATGATGAGTACAGAACAGTAACACCTTATTCATACACTGTCCTTCACACAGATTGTAAAGGAAAAGCAGGACACGGCACATGTCTCTCCTGTGTAATGTTTTGCTCGTGTGGGTGAAGTTTCCCATCTGTGCATGTGTTCCCTTGTCTTTAGTTTTTAGTAGTCTTTTGTGTGTGTGTGTGTGTGTGTGTGTGTGTGTCATTTTGCTTGCCAATTACATTGAATCAAGAAAGCCATATGGCCATACGGTTTTATAACGGTGAATCATTTAAATTCGTCATTATGATATATGATGTCTGCACCAAACATTAAACCTACGGGATCACGTTAATGGGGTTATGCTGTCAGTATAGAAAACAAACCAATGGGTCAATGTCTCTGCATGATGGCCAGCCCCTGGCATAAACTAATAAACAAACACAACAGGAACATGCATGGCTAGATATTAAATCCATGGCTAAATCAGCTCCTAAGTAGTCTCCTCCGATAGATCCTACACTGCATATGGTTACAGAAGTGAGGGACAGATTCGTAGCGTCTGTAGTCAGAGGTTGGAGCAGGTAAATGGACATGGAGTTAAAAAAAGGATACAGTTTCTGGTTTGCATGAGAGAGTTTCTTTTCCGCACAAGAAACTTTAAGCTTTAGCTGTGCACCAGTAATGTTCTTTTGATCACAAATCCAGCTTTGACAATTCATAGCAAATTGTAAGATGTAGTAGGTACAGTACCTTACAGTTGATAAGGTGTTGATTTTATTTGTCAGTACATCTTAACATTTCATAGCTAGGGTGTAGTCAAACTGCAGGTGATTTGGACATGTGACATTACAGAGTCTTTTTTTTTTTTGTCCTCCGCCTGTTGTTCATTATTTATAACAAAATTAGCAAAAACAGGATCCTCTCATATTTGTCCAGTTTTTGTGTGTTTGTACTGTGTTGTGACCGGTGTTTTGAGACTCTTATGTTGACGTTTACCTCAGGACTGCATTTCCCATCATACACTGCACCCCAGTCATGTTCACCTGCATCTTGTTTAGTTTAATCTGTCTATATACTGTATAGTCCCTGTTCAGTCTGTTCACAGTCATCAGAATTAGCATTAGCATAAGCACTAGTTCCTAGTCATAGTTTCTGTAGTCTTGTGTTTGCTTATTTATTTTCATTTAATTGTTTAAACTCCAGCTTAATAAACAATAATCTACAATTGCAACCTGACATATATTATATTATATTATATATTATATTATATTATATTATAATGGTTGGTGATATTAACGTCCTGTTTGTGGCACATTAGTACACACGTGGACAAAATTGTTGGTAGCCTTCGGTCGATGAAAGAAAAACTCACAATGGTCACAGAAATAACTTTAATCTGACAAAAGTAATAATTAAAAAAATTCTATGAATGTTAACCAAAGAAAGTCAGACATTGCTTTTCAACCATGCTTCAACAGAATTATTAAAAAAAATAAACTCATGGAACAGGCCTGGACAAAAATGATGGTACCCTTAGAAAATACTGAAAATAATGTGACCAAAGGGACATGTTAATTCAAGGTGTGTCCACAAATTAGCATCACAGGTGTCTACAATCTTGTAATCAGTCAGTGGGCCTATATATAGGGCTCCAGGTAGTCACTGTGTTGTTTGGTGACATGGTATGTACCACAACATGGACCAGAGGAAGCGAAGGAAAGAGTTGTCTCAGGAGATTCGAAAGAAAATTATAGACAAGCATGTTAAAGGTAAAGGCTATAAGACCATTTCCAAGCAGCTAGATGTTCCTGTGACTACAGTTGCACATATTATTCAGAAATTTAAGATCCATGGGACTGTAGCCAACCTCCCTGGACGTGCCCGCAGGAGGAACATTTATGACAAATCAAAGAGACGGATAATCCGAATGGTAACAAAAGAGCCCAGAAAGACTTCTAAAGAGATCCAAGGTGAACTTCATGCTCAAGGAACATCAGTGTCAGATCGCACCATCCGTCGTTGTTTGAGCCAAAGTGGACTACATGGGAGACGACCAAGGAGGACACCATTGTTGAAAACAAATCATAAAAAAGCCAGACTGGAATATGCCAAACTACATGTTGACAAGCCACAAAGCTTCTGGGAGAATGTCCTATGGACAGATGAGACAAAAATGGAACTTTTTGCCAAGGCACATCAGCTCTATGTTCACAGACGGAAAAATGAAGCATATCAAGAAAAGAACACTGTCCCTACTGTGAAACATGGAGGAGGCTCTGTTATGTTCTGGGGCTGCTTTGCTGCATCTGGCACAGGGTGTCTTGAATCTGTGCAGGGTACAATGAAATCTCAAGACTATCAAGGGATTCTAGAGAGAAATGTGCAGGCCAGTGTCAGAAAGCTGGGTCTCAGTCGCAGGTCATGGGTCTTGCAACAGGACAATGACCCAAAACACATAGCTAAAAACACCCAAGAATGGCTAAGAGGAAAACATTGGACTATTCTAAAGTGGCCTTCTATGAGCCCTGACCTCAATCCTATTGAGTATCTTTGGAAGGAGCTGAAACATGCTGTCTGGAAAAGGCACCCTTCAAACCGGAAACAACTGGAGCAGCTTGCTCATGAGGAGTGGGCCAAAATACCTGCAGAGAGGTGCAGAAGTCTCATTGACAGTTACAGGAATCGTTTGATTGCAGTGATTGCCTCAAAAGGTTGTGCAACAAACTATTAAGTTAGGGGTACCATCATTTTTGTCCAGGCCTGTTCCATGAGTTTATTTTTTTTTTTATAATTCTGTTGAAGCATGGTTGAAAAGCAATGTCTGACTTTCATTGGTTAACATTCATAGAATTCTTATTTATTATTACTTTTGTCAGATTAAAGTTATTTCTGTGACCATTGTGAGTTTTTCTTTCATTGACCGAAGGGTACCAACAATTTTGTCCACGTGTGTATATGTGAGGGGGCAAACTTTTCAATATGGGTGGTGACCATGGTGGCCATTTGGAAGTCGGCCATCTTGGATCCAACTTTTGTTTTTTCAATAGGAAGAGGGTCATGTGACACATCAAGTGTATTGGGAATTTCACAAGAAAAACAATGTGCTTGGTTTTAACGTAACTTTATTCTTCATGAGTTATTTACAAGTTTCTGACCACTTATAAAATGTGTTCAATGTGCTGCCCATTGTGATGGATTGTCAATGTAACCCTCTTCTCCCACTCTTCACACACTGATAGCAACACCGCAGGAGAAATGCCAACACAGGCTTCCAGTATCCGTAGTTTCAGGTGCTGCACATCTCGTATCTTCACACCATAGACAATTGCCTTCATATGACCCCAAAGATAAAAGTCTAAGGGGGTCAGATCGGGAGACCTTGGGGGCCAACCTAATGACTTGCTGTGCTACCCTTGGTGGTAGCAACTGAATCAAGAGTTTGCGGTAATTGGCAATGAGTCTTTTATATCACTGAGGAAAAATTTTGCCCCGCTCCTTTTTGCAGAATTGGAGGGTTTTCAAGCATAAACTCTATTGGATTTAAATCAAGTATAGGCAATAGTATAGACAATAGAAAAACTTAATTTTTGTTTTTTTTGTGCCATTTAGAGATGGACTTGCTGATGTGTATCTGATCATTGCCCTGCTGGCTGCATAACCCAAGTGTGCATGAGCTTGATGTTACGAACTAATAGTCTGACATTCTCCTTTAGGATTTACTGCTAGAGTGCAATATTCATGGTTCCATCAATAATGGCAAGTCTTCCAGGTCCAGACATTCCAAAGCAGCACCAGACCTTCACACTACCACCAACATGTTTGACTGTTGGTATGATGTACTTTTTATGAAAAGCCAGATGTAACAGGGTGCACACCTCACTAAAAGATTTGTCTTTTCAGTCAACAGAATATTTGCCCACAAGTCATAATCAAGATATTTTTTGGCAAATATGACACAAGCCTTTGTGTTCTTTGTAGTCAGCAGTGACTTTTGCCTTGTAACTCAACAACAGAGGACATGTTTGCTCAGTCTCTTTCTTATTGTTGAATCATGAACCCTGACCATAACTGAAGCAAGTGAGGTCTGCAGTTGTTTAGATGTTGTTCTGGGTTTTTATATGAGCTTCTGAATGAGTAATTTTGGTAGGCCTGGAAAGTTTCACCACTTATCCATGTTTTCTCCATTTGTGGATAACGGCTCTCACTGTGGTGCGTGTCACGAACTCTAGGCAGTTCTGGCTGTTGTTACCACCAAGGGCTTCAAGAAGTCAGGCATAGGCGCAGAGGGAGGTCTTTTAACAAATAAAGTCTTTTAATAACATAATAAAACAAAACATAAACAGAATAAACACATCAAACACAACACTCACTCAACGTAAAACACTTATACAGTGGACCCGTACAGGCTTTCATGCACCACTCATCCATTCAAACAAACGAACCTCACATACCCACACGCTCCTTTGAGCGCCACACACATTCTCATACTGCGGGTTAGAGAATCAGACACACCCGCATTTCTAACAGAGAACCATACACGCACCCGCGCTCCTCTGAACGCATCACACACACTCGCACATCGAATAGAGAACCATACACGCACCCACGCTCCTATGAGCGAATCACACACACTCGCACATCGAATAGAGAACCATACCCGCACCCACGCTCCTATGAGCGAATCACACGCTCTCGCACATCGAATAGAGAACCATACACGCACCCACGCTCCTATGAGCGAGTCACACACACTCGCACATCAAATAGAGAACCATACATTCACACGCGCTCCTATGAGCTAACCACAGACACTCGTGCCTCTAATAGCACTCCATACATTCACACACACTCTTATGAGCTAACCACAAACACTCGTGCCTCTAATAGCACTCCATACATTCACACGCGCTCCTATGAGCTAACCACAGACACTCGTGCCTCTACTAGCACTCCATACTTTCACACGCGCTCCTATGAGCTAACCACAGACACTCGTGCCTCTAATAGTACTCCATACATTCACACACACTCTTATGAGCTAACCACAAACACTCGTGCCTCTAATAGCACTCCATACATTCACACACGCTCCTATGAGCTAACCACAGACACTCGTGCCTCTACTAGCACTCCATACTTTCACACGCGCTCCTATGAGCTAACCACAGACACTCATGCCTCTAATAGCACTCCATACATTCACACTGGTTCCTATGAGCGCCTCTCACACATACTGCCGCTTCTAACAGCGGACCAGACTTCTACCGGCTCCTATGAGCGTATCACACACATACTGGTTCCTATGAGCGCCTCTCACACATACTGCTGCTTCTAACAGCGGACCAGACTTCTACCGGCTCCTATGAGCGTATCACACACACTGGCTCATATGAGCATATCAAACTCACACACACACACATACCAGCACACACCTGCTCACCACTCAGCCAACCCCAACCACGAAATACACAAACATAAATCAACTCACATCAAAACAATTCAAAACTAAACAGAACTAAACATAATGCCCTCTTTGACGTTTATAATGCTCGACTCAGTTTCCCAGAACAACCAGCTATTTATAACCACTTTAATGAGCAACCTCGGTTCAGGTGAGTTTAATCACCTGACCGAGGTGCCTTCTGGGAAACTGAGTCTACACACAAAACTACAAAAAACTAAACACACATGTCCACAGTGCCCTCTAGGGGCAGACCCTTACAGTGCGCTGGAGGCCCAAAGTATTTGGAATGGTTTTGTAACCCTTTTTACAGAGAGAGAGAAAGAGAACTTACTTTTTTATCTGTTTATTTAGATTGCAGAATGATGTGAGATTTTTTAGCATGCTTCCTTTGGTCAGACAGGTTCTATTTAAGTGATTTCTTGATTCAACAGGTCTGGCAGTGACAGGCCTCGGAGTGGATTGTGAAATTTAACTCCGCTTTCCAAAATATATGGGCAATCACAGTTCACTTGTGATTCAAGGGTGGGGCGATCTTATTCATGCATGTGTGACAAATATGCAAAAAAATAAAAAGTCAGGAAGGGGCAAATATGTTTTTCATGGCACTGTAGCTACTGAGGATGTAAAATGGGCTTCATGATGTTTCTGCATCAGTAGTATTAAGATCCTCGAGTGTGAATGAGTGAAGAGAACCTGAGTGTAGAGGGCTGTAGAGCCTGAGAGAGATGAGATGTGTATGAGGTTTGTGTTTGTGCATAGAGATGTGTGTTGACATGCAGTGATAAGTAAGGAAGTGTTTCAGTATTATTGATTTACCTTTAATTTATTAAGTATACCTGTTAAAAGTAATATTCAGTCATCCTAGAATTATCGTCAATCTTTTACCTTATTGTTCATCTTTTTTCTTGCTTTCTTGCTGACACTCAGTGCTCCTGAAGATGAACAGTCAGGAAAACAGGAGAGCGAAATCATTAGTAGAAAAGATTTACATTTACAGAACAGTAACATGATTCATTTTAGCACTTCCAATGGATTCCAGTTTAATACATTATTAAAGTTAATTATGTTAAAAATGTAAAAAATTTAAATACTTGTGTTGGTAATTAATAAATCCTTAAAAAGAATAATTTATTTCCACTCACAGAGAGTACTAAACCTGTGGTGATTATAAAGCCTGATACACAGGTGTACAGAGGAGAGAGAGTGACTTTCAGGTGTGACATACAGACAGGAGGAGACACTGAGTGGACATACAGCTGGTATAAGAATAATAACACAGAGCTACAAGACACAACACAGGAGATCAGCTTTGACTCAGTTAGCGACTCTGACGGGGGTAAATACACCTGCAGAGGGAGGAGAAGAGGCTCTCAGCTCTCACAGATCAGTGATCCTCTTACACTCTCTGTATCAGGTGAGTGTGTGTAATAACTTTTTTATTATGATATTACTTTTTATCATGTTACCACATATTGCATTCTGTAAAATATCCCAGAAATTTAAGCTTTCCGTTTTTTTTTGTTTGTTTTTTTCTCTGAGTGAATTTAAAGCTTCCTTCTGTCTGTTTACTTTTAATGTTTACTCCCTTAAAGGTCACATGTTACACTCCTCTTTAAATGAGTTTGTGTACTGTATGTCCTAGAGGTCTCAACATGTGTCTGTTAATGTTGAGGCTGAAATAAACTCAGATCCTGCATTCGGACAAGCTTGATTTTCTTTCTGTTTCTCTTTCTTTCCTCAGAACTAAAGATGGCGATGTAAAGACTAGCGTAGCCTTATTTATCCCTTAGAAACAGAGAACAGCAATGAAATAGTGTTTTATTATGAGGTCAAAATAAGAGGGAAATCTGACAAGCTTGCACTTGCATGTCATCATTTTATTATTAATATCCACTATAAGAGAGAGAAATGTATAAAACAAATGATTGCATCATGTTTGTATAGCAGGACTGAAGATGATTTACATTTATGTAAATAGTCTCATTTACTCACTTGGAGGAAACCACACAGTCTGGATAAACAGAATAATCACATCATGCAGAAATATGTCTTTGGTGTTATTTTCTCTTTTTAGCACATAATGTAGAATAATTTATCTTTTTCACAAAAAGTAATAAATAAGAAGATTCTATAATTATTTAGATAAAACCACTAACAACACAGAGACATTACTAAGATGTTTTACTCTGTAGAGGTGATTAGTGTAAAGTGTACTTCACATCCTGAACTGTTTCATTTCTAACAGAAAAACCTAAACCTGATCTCACATCAGACGTTAAAGGAGCTGCAGTGACAGGAAACTCAGTGACTCTGACCTGTACACTGAAGCTGCAGTCTGCTGGATGGAAGTTTTACTGGATTAAAGACACACAGAGCACTGAGACTGAGACTGAAACACACTCCTACATCATCAGCTCAGTTAGTGTCTCTGATGGAGGTCAGTACAGGTGCAGAGCTGGAAGAGGAAACCCAGTCTACTACACACACTACAGTGATGCACTCTGGGTAAATGTTACAGGTGAGTAAGAGAGCTTGTTCTTTAAAACACCAAAACAATGTAGAGTTTCTCATCCTCAGTGTGTTAAATCACGACCAGCATGAGTGTGAATAAATGTAGACAAGTGTGACTGAGGCAAGGATCAACTCCCTTAGATGGTATGAGGAAGAAACCTTAAAAGGAACCGGACTCAATAGGGAACTGGAGAGTGTGATTAAAGATCACTCTAAGCACCGGGGGTGTGTGATATGAACAGTGTACCTTCTGCAGTTGTGTACAGTGTGATGCAGGTACAGTGTCTGTAGAATGTTAGTGTATGTATTAATTAGTAAGGTGGTTGTTGTCCTCGAAGTCCACATAGGTTTGGCATCATTGTTTTGATAATGATCACGAAGTAGAATCCTGTTGGAGCTTGTCCTTGTCTGGATGCCTCAGGATCCTCGCAGGGTTTGCCTCTGTCTACTGCAGCTGGCACAATCTCCAAATTCTTTGGTATGGGTAGAAAAAGAGAAACAGCTGGAAAGGAAATAGCGTAAAATACAGCCTGCAAATTCAAGCCAATTAAACAAATCGTGCATGCGATTTATTTGGACAGTCATAGGGATATGACAGCGAGTTATATTTAGCTCAGTCAAAATAACAAGGAGGATGGAATGCAATTGATTTAGGATAAATTAAAGAGGGAGGTTGGATAGGCTCTGTAAGAACATGGTGTAGGGAAAAAGTTCATTTGTAATTAAGCACGTGTTTAATGTGATTTCACTTGGAAATAAACTCGCACACGCCCCTCCTTTTTCCTTTGAAGTCGCTCGAAAATATTACCGATAAATCTTAAGGTATATAGGTAGCGTATGTGTCTCACGAGAGTTTGCAGCCATGCAGACATCTTCCTCTAAAGACACGCACACTTGTGACCCATTAAATATTAACGAAACAGCATTGGCTTGTAAAAGTTGATTAAACACATTAACACGGCGGTCTTCACCGCTTTGATTCATGTCGACAGTAGGGAAAGTTCTGAAGCAGTCCTTAAAGGAATTATTTTGTAAACAGATCAGATCAGTTTGCTCAGATCAGCAACGTTGCTTGAGCGCTGCCAGTTTCTCTGAACAAACTGTGAATATGTGAAGAATAAAACACTTACAAAAGACAGAGGTGTGTGAATACGCGTTATGTGATTAATAATACAGTGTCTGTAACGTAACATGCTGTAAATGTATTACTACATGACATAAGCGTGCTGTATGAATTAAAAGACACTTGTATTCTCCTGGTGAGAACCGGGAATCGTCTGTGTTCAGTGCAGCTGCTTTAAACACTGCGTCAGATGGGATATTGTCGAACATGTCTCCTGAATTGGATGTAAGGTGGAACCTTGGATTATGAACATAATTCGTTCCCGGAAGCGGGCTCGTATATATAATGGAAATAATGAAAACTCAAATTATTCATTCCACAGACCAAAAAAATAAATACATAAAAATAATTAATACAAAATATAATGTAAAAATAAAACAAATCAACCTGTACTTTATCTTTAAAAAAACAAAAATAAATCTCGACAGATAATTGTTTCAGTTTGTGCGCGCAGGAGCTGTGTTTGTGTGAGACGCTAAAGGAAGAGGAGAGGAGGAATGAGCCCCTCCCTTCTCCCTTTTCTCATCTTACACAGTAAACCTTCCTCCTCTCTTATTTGAGTTTCACACACCCACACACACAAACGGAAACACTTTTATGGGGAATTTAACGACAAATCTCTCTAATGACACTCGAATGAGCGCAGACTAACGGAATCTTGCAGCGCAAAGAGAGAAAAACCGTTGGCTCAGCTGTGATCACGTGAAGTCAAAACCGGAAGATCAAAGAGCGAGACGAACAAATCCCAAACGAGAGACTGAAACCGAGAAAACGAGAAACAAAGCAAACTTGGAAACATGATCATGACAAAATAAAACTTGAGAAAATCGAGGTACAAAACACACAATAATCCAGCAGTTTAAGCAACGCACAGCATGTGCTTAAATGCTGCAGTAATCACTAGGACATGAGAAACCGGTGTGCAGACGGCGCGCAAACGGGGGCGTGGGAAATATACATGACGGGTTAGGGAAAACATGAGCACATGGGGAAGAGTGACAGCGTGGGAAAAAGACGGAAGCCAGGGCGTGATTCATGACAACACGTTTGGCATGGATGCTTGTGGTTTTATGTCTAAAAGTCTCTGGCAGTTCTAGTGTTAATAATTACTGTGCATGTTGTAGAACTCGGCTCGATTCTGAAGTTCCAGATATTAAGCGCCATTATTCGCTTTTGTTATGCATGTTTTTACTGTCAGCCCTGAAAATAAATCCAATCAGAAGTTACATATTGAGCTTAACTTTGCTGCAAAATATTATCAGTGTATTATAAGGAATTGTATAAAATACACCGTAATTTAAAATACATAGCCTGTATTTGTGTTCCGCATCTACAACCATCTGTACAGATAAATTACAGATGTTGCTGTCTTAGAGACAGAAATAATGTTAACTTGAAGTAGAATGTGTAAACGTGTGGAGTTGAACTATTAGACATGACAACAAAAAACATGCCCATGATGTAAAGTGATGACATGCTATACAATAAATACTAATATAGTAATAAAACTAATTTATTCTTTAAAATGAAATGTACGAATGTCCCACCAATGCACAGAAACCCACAAATGTGAATTTGCGTCTCTCTATATTTTGTGAAATGCTGTGTAAGTCGAGGGCTGTGTTTAGCTCAAGCCTATGATAAAAACTCTCTGCCTCACTATCTGTCATCTGGCCCCAAGCCAGAATCAGCTTCAGTACAAAATCCACCCCAACCTGATGACTAACGTAGAAGGCCTTTAACACTAAAGTTCCTTTATTAAGGGAGTAGGGGCGCCCGGGTTTATTACTGAGAGATAATCACAGGGGAACATATGGTATAGATGATTAGTCAAACTGGATCAGATTCAAGTTTAGACACTCCATCAACATAATAGTTACAGTATATGCTGTGTTTTTAAGTGGCGGTGTTTGTTGACCATGTTCTGTCTCCACAAAGTTTGGGAATTCACTGGAGTAATGTTTGAGCTTGGAAGCGACATTTTGAAGTTCTTTGTTGGCAATGATATGTTTGTAAAATACTGTGGGTAGGATACATTACAGAACAATGATTCCCGGTCAAATGATTTATTGATTCATTGATTGGACGAGAAGCATCAGACAAATGATGAATCAACAATGATGAATCAACAAACTCAACAGAGTTGCCCCCACTTTAGACTGTATAATCAGACTTGCTTCCAGTAAACCAGTCACCATAATACACACTGTTATTACAGTTTTTACTGTGCAATAACAATAACTTTTTTTTTCATGCAATAGTAACATTTTAGCAACTTACATTTTCATTATGACAACTTAGATTTCTGTGCAATAGCATCATTTTAGACTGTGCAATATCACCTAGTGCAGTTTGTTTCTCTGTAAGTGTATCTACTGTTTGATTTGCTTCTTTTTTTCTCACCGTCTTTATTTTATATTTGCACATTTTTCTTTAGTGCTGTAACATTTCCCCACTGTGGGCTGAATAAAGGTTTATCTTATCTCATCTTACAAATCATACAGTATGACGTTATTTAAAAGAACAGAAGACAAGCTCTCTTATGATACATTTGTGTTGTCTGTGAATGAACAGTAGGCAACAGTATATCACTTTTAAATGTTAAACACAATTATTTTTGCATGTGTTTCCCATGATTATTTATATATTTTCATCAAAACATATCCTGAAAGCAAGTGTAAAACTGTGAAAGCGTGAGCTGAATTACCACTATGACTTTTTTTTAAATAAGGAATACATCAGTATATTTGTAAACGTACAGTATCTGAGAAACTGCAGCAATGCGACAAGCAAAAAGAACGCTATGGCTTCTTGATTTTTTTTCCCCCTCTGCATGCGTGTGTGTGAGAGAGGGATGTAAAGAAAGAGAGAAAAATATAGGCCCTACACCCCTGGTAAAGGTAGTATCCATTTTAAAAAGTCTCCTGGTCCATGACAGGACCTTCCCCGATCCGTGCACAGACTATGCTCCCCACAATGACGCCTGAACGAAGTCCCGTCTCATTAACGCCCTCTTGCACTCTTCTAATAAGATGGCTGCAATGCTGTATAGTCCCTCCAGGGGAAGCAGTGAGTGGCAGTGGCGGCCCTACAGACATCCTGCGACCGGCATTTCTTGCACCGTCAACATTTTTTTATGATTAATTCAAGCTTGTCATCTTGGACGATATCTACAGTGTCAGTGTCTGAGTACCAGCCATTAAGTACGCTTTAATGGTTAGACCTTTCATGTATATACTGGAAGTTATGCATTGTTTACATATTTTCAACTTTACAACAATTATGTAATCATGCTCAGTCACTCTCATCAACTTTCAAAATAATATTAAAAATGTAAAATGTCCGCCGAAAATACATATGTTTATGTAGTAGTTAATAATGGTGCACCAGCATGTTTCAGTAACTCAGTTAAGTATTAGTTATAGTAATGTCGCACTTATGAGAGTGCATGAGTAATTAAAAATGTGTTTTCTTTTACATAGTGTGTGGTGAAATATATAAGGCAGCTGCACTGAAAGCAGATGATCCACGGTTCATTTCCTTGAGGATGCAAGTACATCACATTTACAAACTTACTTCTTTTAATTGTTTAAAGCTGCTTTGTGAGAATGTCAATTGTTAAAAGCACTATATAAATAAAATTGAATTGAACATTATAATTCATATATTGCACTTATGTCAGAGTAGACAGCATGTTACAGACACTGTTCTATTATATTATTTATTATATCACATAACGCACACACCTTATATTGTAGGGAATTAGTGTCACAGAGGAGATCTCTCTTTTTCTCTCTCTCTCTCTCTCTCTCTCTCTCACACGCACACATACACGCACAGGGAAGGAAAGAACATTCTTGTTTACTTTTTCCAACTGTCCCAGATTTGTTTAGTAATAAACCACCACTTTCCTAATAAAAGCAGAAAGTCAGAGTGGTAAATCAATGCACTTCCCACAAACATCATCTCATTTTATGGTAAGACATTATAAAGATCTACAAATAAGTGTGGTTAATTTTTTAAAGGAACATTACCAAAATAATTCTGTATCACTTTTAAAGCAGTATATCTCTGCTTACGTTTTTTTATACAGACATTGACAAGGTTTTACTTAGTTTTCTGTTGGTTTCACCTTTGGGTTATTCTGAATGCTTCCTGTTTAATCCGAAATCAGTGACAGTTTGGTCGAGATTAACTTTAACAGTCAGTTCAGTTTTATTTATATAGGCTAGGCAAAAAAGCCTTGACTTCACACAGCATTTAACCAAGCAGAGGTGCACATTAACAATAGTCGCGTATTCACACCTCTGACCATCTTTTGTCAACTGAACAGAAAATAAAGACAAGTTTGCAAGAAAATCTCGGTATTTCCCAAAAAGCTGTGTTGTGGTGGTAGAGTAACTGCCTTGTAACCAGGTCCAGAGCAGTATTTCCGTTAGAGTGTGTGTGTGTGTGTGTGTGTGAGAGAGAGATAGTCATCCTACACTGTAGTCCCCTCCCTTTTCTTCTCCTCTTGCCTACACACACACACACACGCACTCACACACGCACGCACACACACACACACACACACACAGCTCGTGCGGACACAAACACACACTAAGGGAAACACTGCCCTGTCAGGATTTATTTTTACTTTTTTCAAAGGTGCAAAGGTTTTCAAAATTGTGCAAAGTCTTGAACGGGGATCATCTGCTTTCAAGTCAGCTATAGTCATTTTGCCGTCCATGGTTACAGGACATAATGGCTGAGATGTTATTCTTTTTTTTACTAAATTATCTAAATCGGTATATGTGACTTAGTTTTTAATGTACATGAAGAATACAATGATTTGCCTAGAATACAAAAGTCGGCCATAAGTATGAAACTGGATCTTTGCGTCCCTTTCTGTATCGTACATTGTGAAATCCTGGGAAAAAGCACACAGTCATACTCATGCTTTGTCATAAATCCCACCTTACTGTACTCCTAGCGGAGTTATTCCTTTCTTTATTTAAAAACATGTCGGGCGCACAATTATAAACTACAACAATAGTTTGAAGGCTGTCATTGGTGCTAAAATGAAGAAAATGTATCTTCCTTTTTAATTTGTGTGAGGATTAAGCATGTGACTGACAGAGCCCAAGAACACAAAATTGTTCAAGATGACAAGTTTGATTTTAATTATGAATATACGTTGACAGTGCAAGAACTGCCAGTCATAGGATGTCTGTAGGGCAGCCCTTGACACTGCAGTTAACTGAAGTTAAGTCACTGTTTCTAATGGCGGGACTAGAAAGCATTGCAACCGACTTATTAAAACAGCACAAGAGCGCATTCATGAGCCGGGGCTACGTTCACTGCATCATCGCTGAGGATCGCGGGACCTGTCCTGGATGGGTCCTGTCATGGACCAGCCTCCTGTATGAAGTAGCTATGTCTGTACCATTACCACGTTTAAGAAATATATATATATATTTTTTTTAGTATTGCGATACATTTTTGGCCACAGCAAGATAGAAACTGTGCCTGTAATTTAGTGGTGTTTTAAGGGGGAATAGCTAACCTAAAGAAACAGGCATTCATCAGTTTAGAGATCTACAGGTCAGGCAAGCATGTGACATGGCAAAGATATCTACATTTATATACAGTATAGGCATTTGGCAGACGCTCTTATCCAGAGCGACTTACAAAAAGTTTCCGTCATTGGATGGATACTTAGACTAAGTTACTGGATTACTAAGTTGTAGATTAAAGAGAGTTTTTGCTCTTTAATCAACAACTCAAGACGTATTTGCTTCTTCAGTACTTCTCAGCTGTGTTTGACTGAAGGCACTTAGTCAAACACAGCTGAGAAGTACTGAAGAAGCAAATACGTCTTGAGTTGTTGATTATAGAGCAAAAACTCTAGAGGAGGTGCCAGAACAGAAAAGAGTCTGGATGAGTGTCTTCCTTGATCCCTGAGAGATGGTGGTGGGACCAGTCAAGCAGTGCTGGAGGATCGGAGGAAATGTTGTGCAGTGCAGATGGTCCTCCAGCATGAAGTCCTAACACATTTCCTCTGATCCTCCAGCACATTCCCTCCGATCCTCCAGCCCTGAGAGATGGTGGTGGGACCAGTCAAGCAGTGCTGGAGGATCGGAGGGAATGTGGTGCAGTGCAGATGGTCCAGATATTTATATATACTTCAGAAAACAACCATCATACCGCTCAGGAAGGGGACGGAGTCCCAGAGAGGTACGGTTTTTGGCAAAATGTGTGAATTAACCCTGGAACAACAGCAAAAGACCTTGTGAAGATGCTCGCTGAAACTGGTAAGTGTCGGTGTCATTATCCACAGTAAAACGGGTCCTGTTCCACCATGAGCCAAAAGGTTACTCTGGGAGGAGAAAGCCATTACTTCAAAACCACCATAGAAAAGCCAGACTACAGTTTGCAACTGTACATGGGGACAAAACTCTTTCTGGAGACATGTCCTGTGGTCTGACAAAACTGTTCGGCCATAAAGATAAACAGTATATTTGGAGGCAAATGGGCGAAGCTTTGAAGCCTCAGAACACCATCCCAACTGTGAAGTATGGGGGTGGTAGTATAATGTCGTGAGACTGCTTTGCTGCAGAAGGGACTGGTGCACTTCACAAAATAAATGGAATCATGAGAAAAGAAAATTATGTGGATATATTGTAGATCAATTGAACATCTGAAGACATCAGCCAGGAAGAGCAAATGGCTCTTGCAAATGGACAATGACCCCAAGCATACCTCCAAATTAGTTACAAAGCGTCTTAAGGACAACAAAGTAAAGGTATTGAAGTGGCCATCACAAAGCCCTGATCTCAATCCCTGCCATCTGGATCAACTGCAAAGGACGAATGGTGGACAGAGGTAGACATGCCAGGAATGAGTTGCAGTAGTCCAGAAATAACTAGGGAATGACCAAGCACCTGGGTAGCCTGTGAAGAAAGAAATGGGAAGCTTCTGATGTTGTAAAGAAGAAACTGACGAGAGCGAGTAAGGTTAACAGTGTGTGAGGAAAATGACAGATTGTCCAGTTACCCCAAGATTGCGGGCAGTGGCTAAAGGAGTGATCTGATTGTTGTCCAGGGAGATCACCAGGTCGTCGCTTGGGATGAACAGCAGTTCGGTTTTACTCAGATTGAGATTCAGCTGATGAGCTGCCGTCCATGATGAGATGTCTGCTAGACATGCTGAGATCTGGGGGGAAACCTTAATGTATGAAGGAGGAAAGAAAAAAAAATAAGTTGTGTTATCTGCATAACAGTTTTATGAAAATCCATGGTATGACCTTACCAAGAGACCGGGTATAGAGGGAGAACAGAAAAGGACCAAGTACTGAACTTGTGGGACACCAGAAGAGAGTATGCGTTGGGCATGTGAATCCCCTCCATGTCACCTCATACGACCTATCTTCTAGGTAAGAAGCAAACCATTGTCACGTTGTTCCACAGATTCCAAGGCTTGTAAAAATAGATGATAGAATCACTGGTTCACTGTGTCAAATGCAACGGACAGGTCCAGGAGGATCAGGACGATGATAGTTTGGCTGATCTAGCAACATGGAGCTTCTCAGTGACGGACAGAAGGGCAGTCTCTGTGGAAGGTGCCACTTTGAAACTTTGAATGCGATTGGCTGGGATCATTAAGGTTGCTCTATGAGAGATAACGAGACATTTGGTTGTAAACAGTCCTTTAAGAATTTTGGAAATAAAACAGAGAAGCGATACCAGGCGATAGTTGCTGATGTTTGCTGGATCCAGGCAGGGTTTCTTGATGATGGGAATAACCCTTGGCTTCTTAAAAGAAACAGGAACATGACCCAATGATATGAAACGTTGATGTAGGGAAAAGGGTCTTGTGAGATGGTTTTGAGCATTGTGATATCTGTCAGGGTAAATTGTAAAATTTTGATTAAATTATTCCTGTGGGACTGAAGACCACACTCCCTCCAGCAGGCAACAGCTCAATCTGTTGTTTTCTCCCAGAATACACTGCAAAAAATCCATTCCTGATAGCTACTGACCAAAATATGGTGCTGAACACATTTACACACATTTCCCTGAACTGTAATGCTTCATTCCTAGTTATTGTCACTTTGTTTAGTAAAATTCAGCTGTAAGATCTTTTGCTTGGGGTGCACCACAGACACAAGGCGGTTTTTATGGGAAAAGTATTTGGCGGCTGGATCGTGAAGGCTGGCTCAATGCGAAAGTGACATAGCTGCGCTTGCAGACCTTGTAGCAGCTGTCTTTTGATGGGGCAATCAAATAGTGGTGTTCAGTCCACCCACCTTTGAAGTCCACCTTGGATCATCCGACTCTCAAGTTTAACATCCGCCACGTGGTGGTCTTACTCCCAAAACTCCGGGCTATGATTCTGGACTCTGGACTCCTACAGCTAAGCTCCACACCTCACGTTTATAGAGGGGAGTAAGCCTGAGATCCATTACAATTATGATGCACCAGCCATGCCCAATCTAGCAGCCCCACCTCTTCACGCACCTGCAGAAGGGGAGGCTGACTACCTAGTGAGCATTTGAGTGTGAGTGTGTGAAGGGTGAGAAAAGATTTAGGTGCACGCCCATCACTGGCACATGCTGTAATGGTAGCATTTTAAACAGAAACATATTTTTACTTGAAAAAAAAAAAAAACTTTTTATTTTATCTTTTGTGTTTTCCTTATTTGCTAGTAAAGATTTCAAATAATGTAATTTGAAATGTCCTTAAATTAACATAAATTACCTGATTTATGTTCACTGTGAATGTAGTGGGTTTTTTTTAGATCTCCAAATGTTACTTCTGATTTTAATAACAGTGCTGAGATTTAATCTGAGAATAACGGCAGTGTAATTTTCTTACAGAGGGTCCTAAAGCTGTGGTGAGCATAAAGCCTGATAAACATGTGTTCAGAGGAGAGAGAGTGATTCTTAGATGTGACATACAGGGAGGAGGAGACGATGAGTGGACATACAGCTGGTATAAGAATAAGACACACTACCCAGACCGCACAACACAGGAGTTCAGCCTCAGCTCAGTTAGTAATAATAACAGTGGAGAATACACCTGCAGAGGGAGGAGAAGCAGTGACTCTCAGAGCTCAGAGATCAGTGACGCTCTTACACTCATTGTATCAGGTGTGTTTTTTATTTTATTTTGACCCAATTATTTGTAACAAATTTGCCAACATGTATGAATTTATATTTATATCTTTTTACATGTGTTGTCCATCAGACACAGCAGAGACAGTAGTGAGTGTGTCTCCACTGAGCTGGCTGACTGAAGGAGACTCAGTGACTCTAAGCTGTGAGGTTAAACAATCCTCTACAGGCTGGACATTCAGCTGGTACACAGATGTTCCCTACAGAGACAGTCAGGGTTCCCTCGGGTACAGGACAGCGCTCCTCTCAGACAGCAGCAGAGGATCTGGAGGCTCCTACACTCTCAGTCCTGTTACTCTCAATCACACAGGAGTTTATATGTGCAGAGCAGAGAGAGGAGAACCAGTCTTTCACACACAACACAGCAAACCACAGCCTCTGTTTGTTACTGGTGAGGAAATGCATCAACAATACCGTGTTTTGGAAGAGGGGTAGGATGATGAGAATTAATTTTTTTATTATTATTATTATTAGTAGTAGTAGTAGTAGTAGTAGTTTCAGACTTTAGAGGATTAACACTATACTGTATATATATCTATCATTAACTAATTACATAATCCATGTTTTGTTCACAGTCATTTTGTGCACATTTCAGGTGAATCTCCTCCAGTGTCTCTGAACATCATTCCCAGCAGAACACAACACTTTACTGCTGACTCTCTCTCACTGAGCTGTGAGGACCAGAGAGACTCTACTGGATGGACAGTGAGAGGATACACACACAGTGCTACAGTGTTCAATTGTTCATCAGTTTCAGAATCTACATGTCACATCTTCTCCCTATCTACATCACACACTGGAGTTTACTGGTGTCAGTCTGAATCTGGAGGACGCAGTAATCCTCGCAACATCACAGTGCACAGTGAGAACATTATCAGTTCTCATCAGTTGTAGTTTAATAGGACCCAGGACATTTGAAAATCTTAATATAATAAGTATAATAAGGAAATGAAATATCTTACTTGCAGTATGACAGAGGGTATGGTGTAACAATCTATCTATGTGTGGGTATAAGAGTGTTAATTCACATTAAGTGTATTTATATAGACACTAATATTCCACTGGTAATGGGAATAATAGCCCAGATGGAATAAAATCACATCATGTAAACATCTCAATCAGAAAAGTCTGATCTGATCTGTCTTTATCGGAATAAATTTTCAATCGGGATCCAAACATCTTTCTAACAGGAATAAACATTTTTGCCCCACATCGGATAACATGGTCATGTGATGATTTTCTCAGAGGCAAGTTTGTTTCTATTTCCAAATGGTAAACTCTGTAAGACCTCTCTCCCAACAGTCTTTACTTTCATCCACTGGGTCACTGGATGAGGAACAAGCACTGTTTGGCTTATTATTTTATGTATAATAATGCATCTAACCAATCACAATAGAGTGTAATTCTTGTAACCAATCATAAATCAGAAGGCAAAATTTATAGAAAAACATTGGAAGCCTACCTAACCTCAAAGAAAAAAAAATCCTGTTACATTCCTGACAGATTTTTTTTTTTTAATGAAAACTTATTTTCTTTACTCTCAAACATTAAATGAGAGTAAACCTTTTCTCATTTAGGTCAATAAATATTACATATTTCTTGCATATGTTAAATGTCAGAATCGAGTGAGGGAGAATTTCTATGTTTTTTTTTGTTTTTTTTAAAGTCAGTAGTATACATACACCTCCTTAGTATTTGGTAGAATTGGCCCAAAGCTGCTTCACTTGGGGGCCAAATGTTTCACGTATCCTTCCACAAGCTTTCTTCAATAGTTTGCTTAGATCAGGGCTTTGTGATGTCACTCCAATACCTTGAATTTTTTGTCCTTAAGACACTTTGTAACTAATCTCGAGGTATGCTTGGGGTCATTGTCCATATGGAAGACCCATTTCCGCTCAAGCTTTAACTTCCTGGATGATGTCTTCAGATGTTGCTTTAATATATCCATGTATTTCTTTTCTCATTATGCCATCTATTTTGTGAAGTGCATCAGTCCGTTCTTCAGCAAAGCAGCCCCACAACATTATACTACCACCCCAATACTTCACAGTTGGGATAGTGTTCTGAGGGATCAAAGCTTTACCCTTTTTCCTCCAAATATACTGTCTATCATTGTAGCTGAACAGTTAGGTTTTTGTTTCGTCAGACCACAGGACATGTATCCAGAAATGAAGATTTTTGTCCCCATGTGCAGTTGCAAACTGTAGTCTGGCTTTTTTATGGTGGTTTTGAAGTAACGCCTTTCTCCTTCCAGAGTAACCTTTCAGCTCATGGTGGTACTTGTTTTACTCTGGATAATGACACTGTCTTACCAGTTTTAGCCAGCATCTTCACAAGGCCTTTTGCTGTTATCCTGGGGTTGATTCGCACATTTCGCACCAAAAAAAAACGTTCCTCTCTGGGACTCAGAATCTGTCTCCTTCCTGAGTGGTATGATGGTTGTACATTTTCATGTTTTTTATACTTGCAATAATAAATCCGTTCAGTCATTTATTATTGTCTGAACGGATGAACGTGGGACCTTCAGGTTTCTGGAAATTGCACCTAAGGATGAGCCACACTTCTGGAGGTCCACAAATTCTTTTCCTGATGTCTTGGTTGATTTCTCTTGATTTTCCCATGATGTTAAAGAAAGAGCCTCTGTGTTTGAGGTGTCCCTTTATATGCATCCACAGATGAGCCACCAATGAACTCAATTGGAATCAATTAACCGATCAGAAGCTTCTTAAGCTCAGAATGGAATCATCTGGAGTTTTCTTTTTGCTTAAAGACACAGTAAACGTGGTGTTTGTATACTTCTGACTTTGATAAAAGTGATTTAAAAAAAAACATAATTCTCCCTCGCTCGATTCTGACATTTAACAAATGCAAAAAATGTGGTAATATTTATTGATCTAAAACAGAAAAGGTTTACTCTGATTTAATGCTTGACAGTAAAGAAAAACAAGTTTTTCTGTTTTTTTCTAAAGTGTATGTAAAATATCTGGTTTCAACTGTATAAACCCTTTTGTAGTGAATTTCGGTGTGTTGGACTGGAGTATAAATATTTTATAACCAAATCACACCAAAAAGCAAAAAGAAACAATACATATTATATTATGGTAATCTATAATGTTATAATTGGGTAAAATAAATATGTAAAGGAGGTGCTCCTTTGTTAAAGACACTTCCCTCACTTCAAGTGAATCCAGCATATCTACAATCTGTGAATAGACATCTATATAGGTTATACTGTAGTTTGTGCATTTTTTGTATGATATAATTCAAAGTAAAACTAGATTAATTACTAGATAATGGATTTTTATTTGCATGAGCTGTAAGACACAATGGAAATATTTCCCCACTATACACCATTTTCTTTTGTAATTAACTTTTTCCCCACAGCATGGTGGTGTAGTGGTTAGCACGGTGGCCTCACACCATTAGGGTAGGGAGTCTGAGTCTCCCCTTGAGTCTGTGCATGTCCTCTCCGTGCTTGGTAGTTTACTTTCCACAATCCAAAGATAGGCAGCTAGGCTAATTGGCATTTCCAAATTTGCCAAGGTGTGTGTGTCCTGTGATGGATTGGCATCCAGTGTACTCCACCTTGTGCCAAAGTCTCCTGGGATAGGCTCCAGGATTCCTGTGACACTGTACATGATAATGGTATAGATAATTAATTAATTATCTGCACATACACCCTCCCAGATAAAAATAATGTGTTTTTTTCTTCTTTCCTACAGGTGGTGATGTAACCCTGAAGAGTCCTGTCCATCCTGTAAATTTGGGAAAACCTCTGACTTTACGCTGTTTATATCGCAACACAAAGATCTCAGACTCTGGTGCTGATTTCTATAAAGATGGATCAGTTCTCCAGAAGCAGACTACAGGAGAGATGATCATCAGTAGTGTCTCAAAGTCAGATGAAGGTTTCTATCACTGTAAACACCCAGAGAGAGGAGAGTCACCCAAAAGCTGGGTTTCAGCCAGAGGTGAGGAAAAAAAATCTTTTTAATAAGACTTTTGCTGTGAAGGAGTCAGTTCTCCATTTGTAAAGCATTTAAAATATTAAGACGTATAGCTTCTTTATACCTAAGCAACTCAGTTGATATTCACAACATGTTTGCTACTGTCTGAGTAGAATAATAAGTAATATTGTATGTGGGTGTAACGGGTTCGACCCAAAGTTGGCCGGGCGGCACCATGAAACACAGACACAAGGCAAGATCTTAGAGGAAAAGGGGTAATTTATTTGGAATAAATAAGGGGAAAGAAAGGGGAAAAGGAGGGAGGACGGAAAGAAAGGGAAGGGATGATGTGTGCACGTGCATGGTCCGAGGCAGTGCCCAGCTGGCATGCGGGCACGCGGCTGGCGGCGGTGGGCAGAGTGGCCGAACGGAGCACGCGAGGCAGCGTTCCTGCACGCTCCCTCTCGGTTCCTCCCCGCTGTCGATGGCCAGCCTGGCCCCTCCCAGCTCTCTGTGGGCGCGGCCTCAGGCGGGAGTCTCGCTCGGATGTCCGTCGGCTGGGCGGCTTTCCCGGCTGGGATCGGCGGCCTTAACGCTGTCCTCCTCGCGGCCTTTTCCTCTTCGGCGGCGAGGACGCGATGGCGGGCTCGACGCAGGAACGTAGGATGCCGTGAGAGCTCGTGCAGATCAAAGATCAAAGGAGCGGAAATCCAATGTCCTTTTTAAGTCTCTGGGGCACGTTCCATTTCCCCACTCCCATGCCACTCTCGAGCTCCACCGCGTTACGCTCTTCTCGGACCCCAGACTAAACTCCGCGCCTTGCTTTTATATATGCCACAGAGACGCTTGACACGAGTCGGCAAGTTTATGGCGATGCTGCAATAGTCGTTCAAAGTGTTTTGAGTGGCATGCGCGGAAGAACATCAGTGGAAAATGACGAGAGAGCAGGAAGACCTTCAACGAGCTCAACCCCTGAAACGATCAAAACCTTTGTGCATGATGATCGTCGGGAAACAATCCACAATTTGATCATTACCGATAACGAAACTTGGGTGTACGGGTATGACCCTGAGATGAAACAACAGTCTCCACAGTGGCCATCATCTGAAAAAGGCGAGGCAGGACTGCAGCTCGACCAAGTCCAATTCATCTCCAGGGACCACACTGTCAATTTTACTGCCAGGTTTTGAGGCATCTGAGGGAGGACATACGGCGAAAGCAGCTGGATTTGTGGCTTTTAAACTTTTAATTCAACCTTGTATAACAGGAAAAGTGTTTAAGTTAATATGAAGTCCACTTTCAGTATTGGAGGCTCTGGTACAAAACTGTTTTTGGAAATTTCAGTCTTGAACTATAGAGTGACAAGTGTAGTCACAAGTCATCAGAGAGCAGCTGTCTGTATCAACAGAGCACGAGACCATGATCATGGTAAAGTGGAACCATCCCCAACACCACATGCATCAGACCACATGGGGTCACAGGCAGACCACATGGGGCCTCCATGCAAAGTGTTGCACCAGGATGTGTCAGGCAGGTCTACATACAGTACACATTACTCCACACTTACTGTTTGTATAGCATTGTACAGTATACATTACTGTGTGAGGGTACAGGTTTATACAGTACAGTACACATTGCTTTTTTAAAGTTTTCCAGCTCGACCTTCCCACACACTTGATACTCATTCACTGATGATTTCTAACAACATTTAAGGAAGCTCAGCACGCACCTCGTTGCCGGATTATTCATGCACTCTGGTTCAGTTCTCACTTCCTCTTCCTGGACCACTACTCTGTCTCTGTCTGTTTGGATCTAATGCAGTTCAGACTGAAATCTGCAACCTCAGCTGCACAGATTAATATTTGGCTCTGGAATTCACATTCCTAGATATTTTAATAAGACAAGTACCCAACACACTCATGTGCACCTCATCCATCAATCATCTTCAACTTGGAATCTTTTGCCCGCAGCCTGCAGACATCCTTGACATACTGTTTAAAGCTTAGATTTTTAAATGTTTGAAACGTAAGTGCTTACAATTTTTATTGTATTATTAGTTTATTATCCATATTATCTTTCCCTCCAGTTTTCTCACAAAAAGTGACAATACTGAAGGTCATCTGGAGTGTTATGGTGACCTCTCCATATGTGCTGGTGACCATCATTCTGGCAGTGAAATATTACAGAGCTCAAAGTAAGAACTCACAATGTTCATTTTCCATAAAATTCAATATTTTAATTTAATAATAGGCTAAAATGTTTGATTGTGTATTTTACAGCTGAGCCTGTGAAGGACAACAGATCAAACAGAGTGATAGAAGCTGAAACGTCTTTATGAATCTCATGTTTTTACATGATTTGCTTTTTTCTTATATATATATATAATCTAGCTTTTTAAATCTTTCTGTCACTTGTAAGCATTTATTTCCACTTTTTGAGCTTTGTGTTTTATTTTCATTCCATCATTTACTGTACTGCTCATCCTGTACAGGAAGCCTGGAGCCTATTCCAGGAAAATTCATGTACAAGGTGGGATACATCCTGGACTATCACAGGGCGTTATTTTGTTTAACTTTTATATTACTCTGACTTTATTAATTTATCATACATGTTTACACTGTAGCCGGTATTTACTCATTAACTGCATTAACTCAGGGATAAATATGCAGCAGGCTTTAAATGTATTGTAATGTTATATTAAAAATAGGTAAGGCTTATAATACTCTAATGAAGTAAGAGTAGAAAAGATATATTTTCTTGTTTAAATAATATAATTGGGCTTTTGTAATTGTGATTTTTTTGCTCTAATAAAAACAATAAAGACTCCTTGTGAAGCTATCAGTAGTTTTGAATCGTCTTTGCTTGACAATCTTCTTAAGGCTGCGGTTATCCACTTGCTTTTGCAACTTTCCAGTGACTATGCTTTGATGCTGCACTATGTGAACTCGGTGCCAACATGAAAGTCCCCAAACACAAATACACAGTGTCCAGATCAGCCCACACCATGTGATGCTTAGGGGCAACTCTGATACAACTGCAGAGAAATCATCATGATTGCAGCAGATTACAGGAATAGGCTCATTATTCCTCTTTGCAGGCATAGACACGAAGGCATCACAGCCATGCTATATCCAGCAATACAGCATGACCTCAAGTGTGATATAGATTTTATATTACAGTTTCACAAACACAATTTATTATTAACAGGTTATGATTTGTTTATTTATTTATTATTTTGCTCAGCCAACAAATGTGCTTCTGCGACTGGTAGAATTAACTAGTGGTGTTCCGCCATCACACTGTCAGTTAGCGACCTGCAGTTACTGTAATTAACAGGTTAAAATAGTTTTTAATCCTTACCAGTACTATGTAGCCAATCATGGAGGTTTATGATTAATCTTATTTAGTATGTCTTTATATTTCCATTCATCCCAATTCTGGGTTCCCAGGCTGGATCCCATAAAGTGTTAAATGGAAAGCTAGTGCACTATGTAGGGTGTACAATCCATTGTCTCACACACACACACACACCAAGTAGTGCTCTTGATCAGGGTAATAATAATAACTATTTGGATTTAGGTTTGTATTAGGAGCTAGTTAGCTTTGTAGCTGTAAAAAAAAAAAAACACTGATAGTTCCGATGCAATTCAGAATGACTTCGAAGCTAAAATGTTCTCCGCTTCGATGCCCATAGCACATATTAAAGTGCTAATCTGTACCTCTTTATCTTCCTCACTCAGTTTTGTAGCTCCTGTAGCGCGAGACCCTCTGTCTCCATGACGACCACTCTGTTGCACGTGTATCAAAGTTGAAACTGTCGGGAGGATTAAATTTTACCATTGCTCTTGTCTGGTCCTTATACTCCTGACACCAGGTCTTGTATTTATTTCATCTGTCGCTTTCTTGTTTATTAAGAAGCCAGTGAAACAGTACGCAACAACTCCATGTGCTCTTTTTACATTCAGAAAATATCAACACTAACTGAATCTTCGTCTGCGGCAACTGCTCATATATTACCCTCTGACGCCCTCTAGTGGGTGGATGATATAACATACTTTAACCAGTACATTATACCCTGACAGATGGGAAGAGAAATATAAGGACACGAAAATAACAGATCATGAGCGAAAGCATATCACATCATATGTCAAACATGGTGGGGGTATAAGTGTGTATGGCTGCCAATAGAACCAGGTGACTGGTGTTTAGTGATGACCTGACTATCGATAAAAGTAGCAGGATGAATTTGGAAGCCTATAAGGCTTTACACTCTGCTTAGAATCAGCCAAATGCAATAGAGCATGCTTTTCACTTGCTTTAGTTTGTTCAATTGAGTGTAAGCCTCTCAAATGTGTGTGTGTGTGTGTGTGTGTGTGTGTGTGTGTGTGTGTGTGTGTGTGTGTGTGTGTGTGTGTGTGTGTGTGTGTGTGTGTGTGTAGCCTCACTGCTTGTGTGCGAGCCCTGGCCATGCTATAATTGTGTGAACTTGGCTTGGCTTTCATCTGTATCTTACATCTGAATATCTCACCCTGTGAACACAGAATTGTGTAATTATAGTAGAGCAGGTGCTCCTCATGTACTCATTTTTGTATGTGCTTGTGTATACACACATAAATGGGAAAGCCTAAAGTTCAGAACACTTCATGAAAAGTTAAGCAACTTCTAACACCAGAAAATCTTTGGTGCCATTTATTTGGGAAGTAGAGGTTGGGGTGATGTTGCGTTATTGATCAGAAGGTTGGGGTTCAATTTTTCGCTGTGCCGTGGCTGATTCTGCATGCTTTCCCCAACATCCAAACTTCCGTGTGATTATACATGTAAAGGAACAAAGTCATCAGACCCAACATACACACAGACCAGTGCTGCTCCACACATCTGGTGAGTGTTTATTTCACATAATGTCATTTCCACTAATAGTCTTTACATGCATTTTTCATGTGACACAGATGACTCAAGTGATTGCAGGTTAATGATATTTATTTCAACATTTTAATAATTTCCCTTATTGTGTGTGTGCATTGACAGAGCCACACCTGCTGTATGAATGCATTTTATAGATATTTGTCAGACTTCTCTGTTGGGTTGTCACAAGCTGTGAAGTTTTGTAATGCCTGTTAAATTGTTCACGTTAAACATTGTGTTTTCTTGTGTCTCTTATCAGATATGTTTGCTTTATGTAGGTTTGCACACTGTGAGTTAAAACGCCGCTCTGAGCTAACTGATATGTGTTTTGTGTAAATGTGCTAATGTGACTGAGTTCTTGTATTTTAATGATGAATAATGTAATTATATGCTCATACTATTAATAGTCATTTATGTGGTGTCAGTGAGGAGAAATAAAAAGCAGGCGGTATTGTTAAACAGTAAAGTTTCTCTTTAACCTACACTTCCAGCACAAACACAGGCTGGTGATCAGTTACAGAACTGCTAGAGCAGAGCACATGTAGGATTGTAGACGTTATACAAAGAACCGGACAAACCCTCAGTCACATGAGGAATAAAGGAAGGGAATTCAATAGAAATGCTATTATATATGTCTATTATTTAAAAAACTAAAATTAAAATGACAATTAATGATAGATTAGGGAGGATTTTTTTTAAACCCTGTCTGTTAAACTTACAGGAAACGAAAAGTCTATCGCAGTCTCTGATCACAGTAAATCTCAATTAAAGTCTGAATAAAAACTCTAAATCAGTTTCAGCAATCAAACAGGTTTACAGAGTAATAACGATTCATTCTAGAGGTGATTATTTATTAATTTTTTTCCCCCAGAAAACCTGAAGCTTAAACTCACATCAGACCATAAAGGAGCTGCACTGACAGGAAACTCAGTGACTCTGTCCTGTACACTGAAGCTGCCGACTGCTGGATGGAAGTTATACTGGATCTCACCCACACAGATCATTAAGACTGAGATTGCAATTGAAACTCACTCCTCATCAGAGCTGGAAGAGGAAACCCAGTCTACTACACACACTACAGTGAAGCACTCTGGGTAAATGTTACTGGTAAGTAAGAGACTTCCTGTTAATTCATTCTGCACATGTGAGCAGTGTCACAATATAGCAAAATTTCCCCATCTACAGACTCCTTCAACTAAATTACCAATTAAATAAATTACTATAAGAGAACACAGCCATGCTTCATGTGTCCCACTTCTCATCAGTGAAATGGGGCTCCACCAGGATTGTTATTTTAATAGTGTAAGGTTCCTTTTTGTCCTCTTGGTGACAGTGCTGGCAGGAACAGAGGCCCTGTACACAAACACAGTGCAATAATTAAAAAAAAAATTAATAAACATGGAAAATATTTTTTTTCTCCTAATTAAATAAAATAAATAATAAACTTTTATATATTTGTACAGCTCATTTTTTTTATATTGCAAAAATGTTTATTTCTTTTTTCTAAATTCAATTATTATGGCTCACAGCTCATAAAAAAATCCAATATGTCAATTTTAGAAAACATTTTCAATATTTTTAATTGAAAACATATTTTCAATACAGAAATGTACAACTTCTGTAAAATAGTATGCTCATTTATGCTCTCAATACTTGGTCAGGGCTCCTTTAGCATGAAGTATTGAAGTGATGCAGCATTTCATAGAGGTGATCCACCTGTGGCACTGCTGAGTCTTTATTGAAGACCAGATTGCTTTGATAGCAGCCTTCAGCTTGTCTGTTCTGTTGCGTAACGTGTTTTTCATGTTCCTCTTGCCAGTAGCCCAGAGATTTTCTATAGTGTTCAGGTCACACACAAACACAGTAATTTCATGGTCCATAAAACAGTTAGTGGTAGTTCTGGCACAAGTTCTGCTGGAAAATGAAGTAAACATTTATTCAAGTACGTCAGCAGATGAAAGCATGAAGCGCTGTAAAATCTCATGGTAGATGATTGCATATACTACGGACCTGATAAACATGTGGATCCACCCGAGCAGATTACATGTCACTCCAAATCATCACAGATTGTAGAAAAGTCACGTTGGACTTCAAGCAGCTTGGATTATGTGCTTCTCTGTTCTTCTTCTGAACTCTGGGAAATAGGTTTTCAAAGGAAATGCACATTGGACTACTGAGCTACTGTCCAGTTCTTTTTCTTTTTAGCCCGGGTAAGATGCGTCTGATGTTGTCTCTGGTTCAGGACTGGATTGATACTAGGAATGCAGCAGTTGTAGTTAATTTCCTGAAGGAAATGAATACCAGTAGTATTGCACAGTATTGCGACTGTACATTGGGGAAATGTTTAATGGATTAGATATAAGGGGTGCTAAGACTTGGTAGTATCCAGGAACTGGAATGATGCCAGTGCTGCCTCTGTTTATGATGGTGAGTAGGGGGAATAGTAGAAAACTGTATAAAATCAAGCACCTAGGCATGCAGACCATTTCTACAAACATTTGTGAAAGAATCGGTTGCTCTCAGGAGCTCAGTGAATTCCAGCGTGGTCACGACTGAATATTGCACAGTCACTTGTTAGTGGTATTAGGTATTAGAACGACAACCAGAAACTCAACCACAAAGTGGTAGGCCACATAAAATCACAGAGCATCAGCAGATGCTGAGGCACATATAAGTCACCAACCTTCAAAAGCTACAGACCAAACTTTATGTGATCTTCAGATTAGCTCAAGAACAGTGCGTAGAGAGCATCATGGAATGGGTTTCTCTGGCTGAGCAGCTTATCCAAGCCTGATATCACCAAGTGCAATGCAAAGCATCAGATGCAGTTGTGTAAAGCATGCCACCACTGGACTCTAGAGTAGTGGAACATTGTCTCTGGAGTGACAAATCATGCTTCTCTGTCTGACAATACGATGAATGAGTCTGGGTTTGGCGGTTGCCAGGAAAACGGTACTTGTCTGAATTCATTGTGCCAAGTGTAAAGTTTGGTGAAGGGGGGATTATGATGTGCGATTGTTTTTCAAGACTTGGACTCTGCCCCTTAGTTCCAGTAAAAGAACTCTTAATGCTTCAGCATACCAAGACATTTTGGATAATTTCATACTCCAACTTTGGGAACAGTTTGGAGACAGCCCCTGACTGTTCCGACATGACTGCGCACCAGTGCACAAAGCAAGGTCTATGAAGACATGAATGAGCAAGTTAGGTGTGGAAGAACTTAACTGACCTCAACCCAATAGAAAACCTTTGGGATGAATTAGAGCAGAGACTGTAAGCCAGGCCTTCTTGTTCAAACATTAGTATCTGACCTCACAAATGCACTTCTGGAAGAATGTTCAAAAGCCTTCCCAGAAGAGCTGAAGCTGTTATAGATGCAAAATGGGCAAGACCAGCATCATATACTGTATAACCCTATGGATTAAGAAATGGATGTTACTTAAGTACTCAGGTGAGTGAATACTTTTGGTAAAATAGTGTATGTCTTACACCACCTCTATAATAAACATTATGAGTTGTAGAAACATTTTTTGTTGTTGCTTGTAATGAATCTTAATAATAGTCTAAGATATATTTTTACACCTACATCACCCCCCCACCCTCTCTCTCTCTCTCTCTCTCTCTCTCTCTCTCACACACACACATACACAGACATTGTTTTCTAGAAACAGAGGAAGTATCGAAACTTTTCAGACACGTCTCATTCAGTCAGTCATCAGTAGGACAGGATGGAGCTCCGTCCACTCTGTGTGACGCTCTGTAAGTAAATGTTCTCTGTGTGTCTTCATTACAGTGACTGGTGCTGAATTACGTTTCTAATTAACAGGCTGAGAGTCTTGACATCAGGTTCTGTGTGATTATTTCATTTTTCTGTAGTTCAGGATACTGAATTTTGACTAAATGCATTCTGCCTTTTGTGGTGTGTTTATATTCAGCTCAATCTGTTTTAATGAGTAAAATATTAAATGGTCATTAAACAAACCCTATTTTACACCACATGTATGCTGGTGTCTCACGTTTCTGCAGAACATCACAGCTGATGATTTTTAACTGTTGTTATGCATTGGTAAAACTTTACAACTTTACAATTAACATGATGAGGAAAATTTTGCTAGTCAGTATTTTAGGATTTTATATTTTATTCTATTTTTTTGATGTCATGTCACATATGATGTGATGAACTCAGCTTGACTTGCCATTTAACAGTGATGAGGAGACATCCAGCATATCCATTGAGAAATGGCTCTGTGTTACAATGTTACTATGCTACTGTACCATGTTGTTGATTCCTGGTGCTGATTAATTCTCTATAACAGCAGCTCTGATAATAGCAATAGCTGTAATATAAATGTATATCAAGATAAATTACCCTTTGTGGTTCCTTAGTAACATGGCAACACATTACCCCTATATTCCTTGTAAGTTCAGGTGTGAATACATATGCTATTAAAAGATAACGTTTGCTTTTGGGTGCTGTGACATTAGTGACAACTAGTTTGCAGTTTGTGCCTTGTGGTTGTCACACATCATCAGTCATGACTATAAATAGTAAAAAGTGTGGCACGTTCATTAATAAACATATAGGTATATGAGTATGGTGTTCTTTGAGTGATAAGTTCTCTTGATCTCACACTATCTGCAGGCATAATGCAGTGAAGTGAAGACTTTTAATAAAGAAAACAAACACAAGAACCAAAATTGTCTGCACAGTGGTAGAAAATTAACTAAGCATTCAAACTGTAATGACAACACGTTCTGTTGCTAGCAGGATCGCTAGTATTTCCCCAGTGTATGTGGGTAATCCATCTTACCATGGCTGGTGTATGCTATTCCTAGTTTATTGTATATTTTCTTTGACGCCTCAGTGAAAATATGAATGAAGTTGTTATACTGAGATTGTATACAAGTGCTAACTGTTCCTGCACTCATTATGTGTTTCTTTCTGTTCTTGTTTTCCAATAATGGTAAATTTACTGTTGCTCCTGGACGTATCCATGGATATATTGTTGGAATCTGTCCAACAATGTCTTGGAACTGTAGGACTCTCATGCAACTTGGTTAACCCTATCTCTGTTGCTCTTGTGCAAGTGTTTCTTTTTCCTTTTTTCTTTTTCTGAGCAAGGCTTGTCACCTGTGCTATGTGGTCTTGTTCGTGTCCCTGCAAGTTAACCCAGTAATTAAGAGACAGTTGCAACCTTCTGAGATTTAACAGCATTTACCTACTTTCTACTTGCAGAGCTGTCCTCAGAGTTGTTCTGATTGCTCCTGTACACAGTCTTAATGCCTGGGACTGAATGAGTTCTAACTTTTTAAGCTGTGTATTTTCTGCTGATCCAAACACTATGTATCTGAAGTCTAGCACTGACCTGATCAGTCCTGTGTAAATAGTCCTTAGTGCTGACCCCTCTGTTCCCCATTCCTTCCCAACTAGGCATCTCATAATATTTCTGTTCAATCATTTTAGCTTTTTCTTATCTTTTACCACTACTGTGTCCCCTTGTATTAGTATTGGATGTCCATGTTCTTTCTTCATCCCATTCATTCTTCTTATCATTCCCCATACCATCACAATTCTTGCTTCTCTTCCCACTTTATTACAAAAATTATTTTGCATTCATGATGTTTTCCTTACATTAGCTTGGGCCCTCTTATACTCCATGAAGTTCTAAACATGTTAATATTTTAGGAGCTTTATTTTGGGCTTTAATCATATTTTTTATATTCTTTTGTCCATGATGGTACTACAGTCTTTTTCCTTTTACCGCTTTTCTTAGGGATGGATTTCTTAGCAGAATGTAACATATTGTGGCAAACACAGATGTTTAACTCATCTACTTGTTGTCCAATGTTCACTTCTCCATTTCTAGATTGCTCAACAGCTCATACGTTTACCAGTCAGCTCTTTCAAAGGACCATTAACTTAAAATCCCTATATTACAATCCTTCAATTTTGTCTCTGTCCCTATAATAATATGGTAATGGTCACTACCCACTGTGGATTCCGTCCGGACTTCCCCATGTACAATTTCCTGCTAACTGTGCCAACACTACTGTATAGTGAGGTCATTTGCTGTTACTGTGCCATGTGCAAATGTCAAACTAAGAGTCCAGCCACCATTGTGCAACACAGTCCCTGGGTGCAAAGCGCCCTCCAGGGCTTATCCCTGACACAATTATCCCAAAAAATTCTACCTTTGGTCTTTCTTATTAAAAAACATATTTTGCCCCATGGTGATTAAGGCAGACTATTTATTTATTTATTTTATTATTTATTCTGTCTGTTTTTTTTATGTACCACAATGAAAAAGTGAAAAATTACATTCCATACCTTTGACTACCTTTAACATGTTTGAGAATGTGATTATGTGGTAATACAATATAACTCTTGTCTGACGTTTCTACACTACACCGTGCTCACATTGATAACAGAATTAAGTCTAGTCACAATTTTCAATTAGCGAAATACAAAGTAAAAATGACTTTTCTGTTGCCAAAATTTTGCTGCTGTGTTTCATGTGATTTCATAACAATTCTCCCACTTTTCCCCAGATTGATCTGTGTGGCCCCTGATCATGTTTAGACCCTGATTTTATTTTCTCTATATACCCTAATGATTCCTCAACGTCTTTGAAATTCCATAGAGTTTCTTTCAGTTGAAAATGAAGATTATTGGTTTTACCATTAACAAAAAAATACTACGTTTACTCACTTAGTCATGCTTCATAAGAAACAGACAAATAACACAGAGAGAGCAACGTTCAGACCATCAGACCTTTCATGAATTAAACAATACATTGTCCCTTATAGAAGGTTTGTAATTCATGTCCTAGTATGATTATCTGATCAAATTTTAGACAAAAAAAATCACACAAGTCTTTGCTGCCTTCTTACATGCTGATCAGTTGCGGTTGTGTGTGTTAGTGTCAGTCGTGTGTATTAGTGTCAACAACACCAATAAGTTTGGACCCATGTACAGAAAACACTACAGCTCTCTCTGCTTTTGTACTTCCTCTTTTAACACATGTCTCTTTAGACTGTACGTGCCTATGTGAAGGTTTTATTGGTGTTGTTTTACATCATTACTATAACATTATTTATTTATTTATTTATTTATTTATTTATTACCATCCTTATACACCCCTTGTGTAGCCATGTGTAGTTTGAGAGAGGAGAGAGAGAAAAAGAGAGAGAGCATTCAAGTATGCTAAGAGTCACATAATGTATAAGGTGAATGTATATACAGTGCAGAGTGCAAGCAGGGACTCCGGCAGGACTAATTGTGACAGCATAACTAAAAGGGAGAGCCAGAAGGAAACACAGACATGAGAGCTCCCTGGAAATACAGCAACCAATCAAGCAGCCAGTCACTCCACCTCTACAGTTACTAAAACCTTTGGGGAAGATCTGCTCCTTAACCTAAGGCAAATCTATTCACAAAAATACTTGGCTAAATACTAGGTTTTAGCCTAGAGTCCAGAACATTAATTAGAAGGCTATTTCATAACTTTGGGTCTTTGTAAGTAAAATGGTCTGTCTCTGTCTCTTCAGTAGTTTATTCATAGCACAACGTATTGTTAAGCGGCCTGCACAGGTTTATATTAACATTGATCCATGCCTATATAAAGTGATTTACACAGAGACTTGTATTTCATGTGAAAGCCTTAATTCCAGAGATAGTTGGTGATCAGTGTTGTTCAGTTCATCTGATGTAAATGCTGATCGGTATAAGTTGCTGTTGGTCTCTTGGCAGCCTTGTTGACGTCTCTGTGGTGCAGCATTTTCTCAACCTTCTGATTGTGGCCTTTGTGCTGTTCCACAGTAAATACAGTATATTTTTTTAACCCCTCTTTCATACAAACAATTTGCCTGATATAACATTTATAGATGAGCATTGATGCAACTCTGAAGCCAAACTAAAATGGTAAAATCTACAATAATATCACTTAACATGGCAAGTATTGAAATGCCCCTACTCCTTAACTTTTGTTAGGCAAGTGTTCGTGCGACCATGTGTCGTAAGGTGACTTTCACATTTTTTTATTTCTTGCTTCTTGTTAGTTTTATGATTTATAAAATCCCATATTTGCATCTCAGAGAAGGTAAATTGCTGGCTCAGCTTGAATCTATTATTTCTGTGTGTTCTGGTGCTTTATTTTCTTTTTTATCATGGCCAGGATTTACATTTTTCTATATTGGCTTTTCTGTGGGTTGGAACCAGGTGGGTTGACTTTTGGTCCCTACGGGATGTTTGATGGTTGAACTGGTGTATAGTTCATGATTAGTGTTGTTCAGTTCTGTATGGATGTCATGGCTGATTGGTTTGAGTTGCTGTTGGTCTACTGGCAGCCTTGTAGATGTGGCTGTGGTGCTGCATTTTCCCAACATTTAATTATGGCCTTCATGGTGTTCTGTTGATGTCTTTGTATTTTTTAGGATATTTTTTTAAACCCCTCTTTAGACGACCTTTCATAAATGAGATCCTGTACATGTTTTGTAACAAGCTCTTTGTGGATCATAGCTTCCGCAGTCACATGAAAGCAAGAACATTGAAAAAGAAATGCAACATTCAATAAAAACATCTTCTCTTTATTTGGCATTAATGAAAATCATTTTATTGATGACAGGTAAATTATAATTACTTTTTTTTTTACTCCACATGAATTTGAATGTGCTTGTTTAATTCAGAGTAAAGTAACATGCCCTACTGGGTCAGTGTGCACTCCTGTATGGCCAATATATTGTACATTATATTTTTCATATATCAATGTTATATTATGCCAGGTAAGAAGATATGTCTTACACCAACCCTATAATAAACAGCATTTGTTGTTGTTTCTTTTTTTGTTGCATCGGTGTAGCTCAAGAAGAAGCACATTAAGGTCATGGAGTGGCCTAGTCAGTCTCCCGACCTTAATCCTCTAAAAACAATTCATAGAGGGAGCTGAAACTTGCCATGCAACAGGCATGAAACCTTAAGGATTTAAAGAAGATCTGTAAATAATAGTGGACCAAAATGCATCCTGAGATGTGTGCAAACCTGGTGACCAACTACAAGAAACATCTTACTTCTTAGAGGATCAAATACTTATTTTCCTTATTAAAATGTTAATCAATTAATGACATTTGTATCAGGCGGCACGGTGTTGTAGTGGTTAGCACTGTCGCCTTGCACCTCCAGGGTCCGGGTTCGATCCCCGTCTCTGTGTGCATGGAGTTTGCATGTTCTCCCCGTGCTTGGTGGGTTTCCTCCGGGTACTCCGCTTTCCTCCCACAATCCAAAGATATGCAGATTAGGCTAATTGCTGTTCCCAAATTGCCCGCAGTGTTTGTGCCAATGAGTGTGTGAGTATATGTGTGTACCCTGCGATGGATTGGCACCCTGTCGAGAGTGACCCTGCCTCGTGCCCTAAGCCTCCTGGGATAGGCTCTAGGCCCCCGCGACCATGAATACAGGATAAAGCGGTATAGAAGATGAATGAATGAATGAATGAATGACATTTGTATCATGTGCTTTTTCTGGAATTTTTGGTTGATATTTAGTCTCTATCCATTACAATAACCCTATGACAAAAGTTATACAGTAGAACCTCTATTTCTTTGCAAGTGAGCAAATTTACAAAATCTGCAGGGGATAATAAAATAATTTTCCTCATTTTATAATAAATACATTAACAACCATGAACAATAGCAAGCACACTGCATCAATTGTTTAATTTGCTGTTGTGTGGAGTTGTTGATCTGCAGAGGTGGTGGTGAAACCAATCTTCTCTCACTCTGTCACAGGGTGTGGTGTGAGCACAGTGGTTTCGGTGGAGCACTTGTTGTGGCGGTAGCGGAAGCTGACCAGCCCACTGTAGATAATAATGTAATGAACAGTTATGAACAGACAGGTGATGCAAAACCAGACAGTGAACAGGTGGGCATAAAGTGAGAATGTAAGAAATCAAATGACAGGACACAGAAGGAAGAAAATGCAGGGGAATGTGAACAGTTGGAGAGATTTGGAGAGCAGTGACGAGGGGTTAGATACAGCAGGAAGTTCAAATACTATAGGGTCCATTCTTCCATTTTTTTATTATATTATTATTATATCAGTAATTATGGTAATCAGTTCGTCTCTGAAGAGCAAGGAAAAACTCCCTGAGACAATAGGAAGAAACCTTGGAGAAAACCAGACTCAACAGGGAACCCATCCTCATTTGGGTAATATCAGATAACAAGTATTGATTTGCAGTCATTAATATGTGCTATGAGGCAGAAATTTTAGTTATAAGGTGAAAGATGTTTAAGTTAATATGAAGGATGCTAATCGAAAAAAATATTTTTTTGTAGGGTAAATGGTTTTGTTAGGGTAAAATTACTTTAAGACAGACAGACACACAGAGGTAGCATTTCTTTTAGATGGGTGCATGAGATGTTCAGCTCTCCATTAGTTCAGGCTAATGGACAAAGACAATTTTTCTGATAAGTGTTTTATGCTTTACGATATGTTGTAACTTCAATTGTGATGTGAGACTGTGGCAAGCAGATAGCAAATCAAGACTGATCTTTTAGATGAACGACATTTATATTCATAAAGAGACGACACTGTGTTTACCATCAAATCAGATGTTGGAGATTTATATAGCAGATTAAGTATTATAATGAACGATTACCATTAACATACTACCATGCTAATAATACTACTAATATTATACTACTACACTTTGCCAATAGCACTGGTTACAGAACAAAGCAAGAGTGTGTATAATTACTTATTTTTATCATGGTAAGGTTTTTATGTCATTACTGCAGATTTATAAAAGGGTGTCGAAGGCAGATTGCCCTTTGCAGTTTCTCAGAAACATGACAACATTTTTTGCCTCTGTATGTTTACAGCTTTATGTGTGAAAGATGCTGTTAAAAGGGAAGGACTACTTTTTTGTTGCTTTCAACAACACATTCGTCATTTGTGTCTCGTGGCGTTCACACAACATAAAACATCACCATAAATGGTACAAAGTATGGCATGTTGGTTTAATAAAGTATTGTAATTATTAGCATTCTGTTGTGTTAGAAAAGAAATAAAACACTACAGGACATGATCTTATTGGAAAATAATCAACTTTAGTATGATCACAGCAAGGCCAATTCTCATTGGGTCACATCACACCTCCCTGTTGTTGGTTTATTTTCTTACAACAGCAAGCCTTTCCAAGCTTTACTGTACTTCATCAGTCATTTCTTCTTTTTCTCTCCCTTAAAAAGTAATTTTAGTACTGATGCGAATCATCCACTGCATTCTAACAGGTGATTCAATATAAGTATCTTTTTTTTTTTAATAATTAGATGATTAAGAAAGGTTGCTCATTTTAATAAAATCTTATAACCAATTTATTGTTGAGTCTTTTCATCTTTTCATTCTAAACTGATTACTAAACTCATTGTATAGATCAGCTTTACACATTTGTTATAGTTGTTGAAATAGAACTAGGTCTTTTTGAGACAGGACATTATGACTGGGTCAGTGCAGCTCCAAAACAGCAGGTCTTTTATTGTGTTTGTGATATGGAGTGGTTAGTAGCAATAAATTGGTTTAAGGAAGGACAGCCAGTGAATCATCAACAGGTTCATGGGCACCCAAGGCTCACTGATATGTTTGGGGAGTCGAAGCTGGTTCGTCTGTTCTGATCCCACAGAAGTACCGCTCTAGCAAAAATTGCTGAAAATGATGAATGCTGGTTACAATGGTATGTTAAAACATAAAGTGCATCACAGCGTTATATGTACAGGGCTGCATAGCCATAGAATTGCCAGAGTGACCAAGCTGTTCACCACCCATAGTCTTTACAATGAGCTTGTGACCACCAAACTTGACTATATAGCAGTAGATGAAGGTGGAGAGATATGATGCATCATATCGACTTTTATACTGAGTAGAGAGCTGGGTGTATGTGCATTGCTTACCAGCATAAAAACAAACAAACCAAAAAAAAAAAAAAAAATGGCATCAGCATGCCCTATAGGTTGAAGGCAGACTGGCAGAGGCAGTGTGATCTTCCAATTCTCTGCAACAGTGTATAGGTACAGAAGGTTGTACTTGTCAAAAAACACAGGGATTCACATGAATTCCATTAACCACTTAGATAAGCAGTGTTGCAGACCAAGCACCTGTGTGGGTGGCACTACACTAGAGCCATAAGCCATTATTTGTCATGTACAGTACAAATCAAAAGTTTGGAAACACCTGCTAATTCAAGTTTCTTTTTGATTTTCTACATTCTATAACAATATTGCATATTTTGAATGCCTTCAGCATTGTTTTAGGAAAGACAATGGAATCAGACGGTTTGTCCAAACCCTTTACTAGTACTGTATGTGACAGTGACGTTATTTTCTTCACATCCCCCAGTTTGTTAGAAAGGAAGAAGGTTCAGGTTCATGAAATAAAAGTCGATACAGAACTCCTGAAGAAAAGACTTTCTGGTCAGTAGCCCAGAGCCGTAACCCTCTGAGCTGCCCTTTAGACAATTTTATACTAAATAGATCCACCCTTTCTCAAATAAATAAATATAATATAATATAACACTTTCTATTTTTTTCTCTGCTTTATTTATTTATTTATTTATGTTTCCACGTCCCATAAAAATTGTATAAAAAACTCATATGAACAGGAATAAGCCTGCAGGTTTAACACCGGTATGAAGATTTTTTTTTGTAACGTCTATAACGATTGTCTCGCAACAGAGTGTCTGAAAGAGGAAAGAGACACATAGCGAGAGAGAGAGAGAGAGAGAGAGAGGGGGGGGGGGGGGTTGTGGTTCCTATATGTGGTGTTAAAATGTCCCAGTTTTTGGTGGCATTTATAGCAGCAATGGCCAGCTTGTAACCACTCAGTAAACACAGTGTGTGTGTGTGTGTGTGTGTGTGTGTGTGTGTGTGTGTGTGTGTGTGTGTGTGTGTGTGTGTGTGTGTGTGTTAATTTTTGAACAATTCATCCACCATGAATAATCTAACTTTAACACTTCTTGACATTGTATTAGTAATTAGGTAATGATATACTGAATATTACTTTGCAGTAAGTAAGTAAGTGCATAGACAATGTGCATTCAAATGAACATGCATATGTAAAAATGCTGTAATCTATTAAAAGTAATTAATGATTTGTATAACTGGCATAATAAGACAAATTAATTCTAGAATATTTGTGTTATAAAAAGGACAATTTTACACATTTGGAGACATTTTCTCCACTCAAATGTCAGGTTTCCTGACCCGATAAGCTGAAATGCTGAATTAAAATAGCATTACTGACAGTGTAACAGATCTGCCGTGTTTGACTAATCTGCATGTTAGTCAACCATAGCAATAGTCAGCTAAAACCACATCAACATCCAGTTGAAATGAATAAACTTGACTATGTGAACTGATTATTAAAGTTAAGGAAGATATTTTTAACTACCTTAATGAGAAGGCTAAGCATTACTACAAGGGAGTACACTATAAAGTATGCAAATAAAACCTTCATAGGTGGTCATAGATAACATATATATTCAGTACTTGAATGAAACTAGTCAGATTGGAATTCATGCAACCTTTTCCCACTGTGCATAGGCAAACGTCATCAGCTAGCATTGCTATCAACAGCTTCTAAAACAACTAAAGCAAGGCATCTGGCATTTCTTTCAATCTGCTGGACCTCAACACATACAACTTACTAACCCCTTGCCATCCTCCAGAGCAAAATTACAAGAATATTATTGCTAAAATTACATCCAGTGTTTGAAATAAATAAGTGGTTGAGCAAATATGGCATGTTTTAACCCAGATGGTGCAAACAAAGATGTACCAATGTGTGCATGCTTGTTCTTTCAGAGGACAGATGCAACCACATTAAAGTCAGATAAAAGTCACTTGTAATAACTGAACTGTAAACATGCAAATCCAATCTGACCAAAACAAATCTGAATTGAACAATGTGGCTTGTAATGTGAACGTAGCCTTAGACACTTCCAGTTCCATGTGCTCACTCTCTCTGCACGAATCTTCCCATTCCTTTCTGTTTGTAGCACAAGTATAGCTACATCTTTACATTGTACACTGTACTTTTATTTGTAACAAACTTTTAATTAAAAAGTTAATAAATTGTTTAATCAGCTAAAACTAACTTGACACAGCTCCCAAACAATATCTTAATGCTGCTTTTTTAAAGGCTAAGCAAGCACTTAGCTAGCTAAAGCAGTTAGCTAGCATTACTAGCTTAAGAGCTTGTTCTGCTAATTTCAGCAGGTTGAATAGCCTATATGCTATTAGATATATTATGGCTACAAAACACTCAAGGAAACTTAATTCTGGGAGATTAGCATAGCTTTCAGAGAAGCAGGCTGCTATCCAGAAAATGTTAGAAATACATATAGTATGAACAATTTGCTTAGTGAAAAGATGTTTCAACTGAAACAGAAATATTAGCCTATAATCATCAGTAGGCTAAGATATTAATTAATTGTGACTGGACTTGTAAAGTGATGGATGTTTGAATTTCCACTGCGCTATGCTGATAAGATTTATAGTTATTGATTAACCGACCACAGATACTGCTGATTTACCTGCAAGAGAGGAAGATTTAACAGTATTAAATCCACTGTAGGTTGGACAAATTCTTACGACTAAAGGTTTGTTTTTGATTGATTGATTGATTGAAGGCAAAAATGTGGACACCGCTTAACTAATCATGTATCAGTCGTACTTTGTTAAAGCACATACATTTACTTGTAATTCAGCTCTTTAAGTATAAAATAATTTTTAAATGTGTTACAGCAGATTAATTAGAACATCTGATTCAGGATTTAGTCAGCCCCTCCAGAATGTTAAAACACTTCTCCTAAAGCTATTTCTTTGATGACTTGCATTTGTGCTGAGGATATTGTGCACATAATGGACATTTATATGTGATGAAATTTTTTTCCTGCTTGTAGTGTAGTGTCTCTTTAAAAAACCAAGAAGTTCAGGGGCTTTAACACAGACACGTCTCATTCCGTCAGTCATCAGTAGGACATGATGGAGCTCCGTCCACTCTGTGTGACGCTCTGTGAGTAAATGTTCTCTGTGTGTCTTCATTACAGTGACTGATGCTGAGATAAGTTTCTGGCTGAGAGTCCTGACACCAGGTTTTGTGTGATTATTAGTATTATATTTTGTCTTTAGTTTAGGACACTTTTAGTTTAGAGTGAATTTAAAGTGAACTGTACATTCTGTTTTTGCGGTGTGTTTACTTTTCCATACAATTAGTACAATATTAAATAGTTACTGTATTAAATCAGCAGATTCAATTAAAATTTATTTGTATAGCACTTGATATTGTCGCAAATAAGCTTTATACAATCAAAAAAATATCTAAGTTTGTATGAAATGTGAATGTGTATGAATCAAAATGATAAGACTGTCCCTGATAAGCAAGCCGAGGACGACGGCAACAGTGGCAAAAAAAAAAAAGAGAAAAACTCCTTGAGATGGCAATAGGAAGAAACTTTGAGAGGAAGCAGACTCAACAGGAAACCCATCCTCACTTGGGTGAAAACTGATAGCAGGGATTGATCTCCAGTCACACCGTGTGAGAGTGGAAGTTAACAGGAGATGCATGCTGGTCACATCTGTGCAGAACATTCATTAAAATAGGTTATTTGATGGCATTCAGTATTTATTTACAGTACAATTTTACATTTTGTAGTTTATATGTAGTATATTTTACCATTTTTGTGCTGATACCTTCTGTACACTAACATCTGTAAAGAGTAAATGAGTTTACTCTCGTAGATGCACTGCAGATGTTAACTATGCGCTTAACTCAATATGCGCTTAAAATTAATATCTCAGCATGTGATAGGAGACTGTGCCAAGCAGACAGAAAATAAACTGAGTTTCTAAATGAAAAACCTTTATATTTATAGAGACTCTGCCTTCTACTTAACATTTTGATTGTTTTGATTCATACACATTTCCATAATTTTTTCTTTGATTCTGTAAAGCTGCTTTGCAACAATGACCACTAATAAAAGTGCTATAAAAATGAATCAACATCAAATCAGAGTAGATGCTATTTTAAATGAATCTATTTCATAAATAATTACTATGACATAAAGAGTGTGAAAACAGTTCATATTACCATATTGCTGGTGAAAACTGGATTTTAATTGGTTAGAAGGTTCTTATATGATTAACTTTCTTCAGCAACAATAGCGCTGATTGCAAGACAAAGCACAGATTTATATCAATGCAATCACACTTTATCATGTCTTTATACAGTAACTTGTACATTACATGTATAGTCAACAAAATCATGCTATTTATCAGACAGAATCATAATGGTTGTGCCGATGATTTCTGTGCTGAGATGATTAACATTTATGGAGTCTCGTGTATCAGTGTTTTTCTTCATTGAAAAGCTTTTAACTCACTGAAGTTGGAAAGCAGAGTAGATTAAGAGAGAGTGTCATTTACAGTTTCTCGGTAACATGCTGACATGTTTGCATCTGTTTTATTTTGCACTTCAAGTGTGAAAAACGGATGCTATGAACAGAGAACAGCTGCTTTTAGTTGCTATGCCATTAATGACAACAACTATTTCGTAGTTTGTGTTTTGTTGTTGTCACATATTATACATGACTATAAATGGTAAAACATTGTGACGAAGCAGTGTAACTGCTGATATATTGCTGTGGTATAAGAGGAATTATGTGTTCTTTTTTAATTTCTTATGTTGTAACAGTTTAGAATATGAACATTATTCCCTTCAAACTTTGCTTTTGTGCAATGAATGGCTTCAGAAATTTACTTTTTTTCAATTAAGTGCAAATATGAATATTTTCATTTACATAAAGTCCAAAAAAACAACAGCATGTCACGAGGCTGCCTGATTCTGATATGCTGGAGGACCCAAAAGCAGATACAACAGATCAGATTGAGTTTAATGTTTTTTAATGATCCAGATGATGGAAGCAGATAAAGGAGAGACTTGAGCAAAATGGAATAAATCAAGGTGCAGTCAGGGATGAACAGCAGTGCAGGGTGAAGGTGGCTGTGGACAGAGGTTATGCAGATCAGGGGTCTAGAACATATGCAACACACAGAATGAGAGCAGCCATGAAAGGAGGTCAGGGTTGTAAGCAGAGGCCCTGATGATCAAACAGGATTTGCAAGCACACACTTGTATACAGAGTGTGCAGAGTGTGACAGACCCGTAGTCAAAAGCAGAAGCAGAAGGTCAAAGCCAGACAGCTAGATCAGTCAGCGTAGCAAACAAGTTTAATTGGAGAAGCAAAAATGTAATCTGTGTGAGCAAAAAGGTTTTACAACGTGAACGAACGAAAAAGAAGAATAAGAATATTATTTGGCAAAAAAAAAAAAACAGGAGAAGAGAGGAAGAGTTATATAGAGCAGAGTGATGAATGAGATGAGGCGCAGGTGTGCTCGAGCATGAATGAATGAGGCAGCAAAACAGAAGCAGTGGAATGGAGTGTGGAAAGGGATTGCGAGTGAACATGGCTTATCTCGAGAAGTGGGTGTTACCTGGTTTACCGTGACACAACATATGAATCAAGATTTATAAGTATTTATACTTATGAAAAGTATAAAGTGAGTAGTTTATTATTATTTTAAAATTTGTGGCAGTAATATAAATTACTTTTAAGTATCAGCCCCCAAATATAGTGTCTCGTTATGTTTTCATTATACATTTCTAGTTAGCTGAGGATGTACAGAAATGTAGAAATCAAAATCTGTACAAATGTAGCATATCTTGGTGGAAGAGCTGAGATTTCTCCTCTGAGTATGCTCACATGTTCTCCTTGAAATTACCAAGATGAGCATCAAGTACATGGACTTTCAGGGATATCCTGCATCCAATGTTGCCCTGGTTCTTCACCAGTTGATTAATGTAGATGATTAAAGACAGATTGTCCTTTGCAGTTATTCAGTAACATGCCAACATGTATGCCTCTGTCTTTTTTGTAAGTGTGAAGAATGGATGCTGTTAAAAGAGAACAACTGCTTTTAGTTGCTATTCTGTAGATGCCAATGACTAATTTGTAGTTTGTTTTATTGTTGTCACATAACATTATGTTGTAAATGTATAGAAAATGGCCATTACTCCTTACAAACCATTGCCAGAGTTCTTCACCAGAGCTTCAACCAGTTCCATATCATTTCTAGCCTCAACCACTGTGAAAAGACTGTGTTTTTCCTTCATACTGATACTTTTGGATGCAATCACAACACCAGCTTTGACCTTAAGACAGATTAGGGATGGAGTCTCAAAGGTACTTGCAGGCTGCAGACTTCTTATCAAGAGCTATGACAAATTGTTTCATATGACCCAGTTTTATGTGCAATGGTGGCAATTACTGGAGTTCCACTAGTGGCTCACACTTGATGTTGTGCCTCCCTAAAGAGAACACAAACCATTGTGGCCAGTGCTTCCTGTAATAATGCTCTGCAGTGTCCCTGCTGTCGCCAAAACAAAGATAACGGAGAAAATTGTTAAACCCTGCTTGAAGAGCCACCAGGAATGCCACCATTTTGAAGTTACCATGACCTAGTCAAACTCATCTAACTTCAAGGATTCTAGCAAGGGATGCTTTTGTATTCTTCCTTGAGGGACACCAAATGAGACAGGGGAAGAGAGGGTTACTTAGGATTCTGGATGAGCTAAAAATGAAGAGATGCCACTTGTTTGGGTTACAAGGAATTGAAATTGCTTCACAGAAACCAGATACATTGTGGCAGAAGCAGAGAACATCTTGATGAGTGAAGAAGCTTGAAAAATGTGGGTGACACTTCCACCGACTTCAACTCACACACTTTCACCTACATTAACAAATTCCTGTCCTTAAGCCGATATGTCAAAAGCTTATCATTATCGTTTTTATTCATACACATTCACAATTAAACACAAACGTAAATAATTCTTTTGATTATGTAAAGCTGCTTTGCGACAATGTCAATTGTTTAAATCGCTATACAAATAAAATTGAATTGAATTGAAAAGCTTGACAGTCAACTTTGTTATATCGCTGATCTAGTTATTAAAGTGTCTTTGCTTAGAGTAGTATGGGTTGCTCTTACCAGCTGCACTTCTGAAACTGTAATCTTTAATAGCTTCCTCCTCTTCTGATGTGCTGCTATCTTCTGTGAAGGACTGAGTTCTCTTTGGTAAAGTGGGTACAAAATGGAGTGATGGATGTTGGAAAGACCTTCTACCCAGATCACAAAAGCAAAGTTTGAAAAGAAAATAATATGGTCTTTTCCATTTACTTTAGGTTTCAGCATTTAGAAAATAACAATTTCTGTCCAGGAACATGAAAAAGTAAATATTTCGTAACATGATGATAATTAACTATGGAATGGTCACAATCCATAATGCAATCCAGCTACATATCATTGTTTTCTTACAACAGCAATTCATGTACTTCATCTGTGATTTCTTCTGTTTCTCTCTCTATTTGTAGTGCTGATGGGACTCATCCACTGTGCACTCACAGGTGATTCTTATAATATTTTTTCCCCTTCCTTTAAAATAAACCTAATTAGTTAATAAATGATTAACACAAGTGAGCCAAATTAGTAAACTCTTATGTAATAATATATGTATTCCTAATTTAAGTTTATGTCTCCCTTAAATGTAATTAACATTAAATGTTAATTCATAAATCAGATTAACACATATAGATTTAGTGACAACTCAGACCAAGAGCTTTTATTATAACAACACATACACATAGAGCCACCAATCAGTTATTTTAATAACACTGTTGTGTGAACATGCAGCACTGATTTAACTTTTGCCTACAGTGACGTATTTGCACGTGTCTGTGTGTGTGGTGGTGGTGGTGGGGGGTACTTATTTTACTACCTACTGTAGTTAGGACTTGACTCTATACCTAACATCAACAACACATTACACACACACACACACACACACACACACACACACACACACACACACACACACACACACACAGTATATCTTCCTTCCTGAACTGCTTTCATTTTTGTTATTTGACTCTCTTCAAATCATTCTACAGCATCTCTATGGGGTTGGGGTCTGGGCTCTGACTTGGCCACTCCAAAAGGTGGATTTTGTCTTCTGATGCCATTCTGTTGTGAACTCACACTGGTGTTTTGGGTCATTGTCCTGTTACTTCACCCAACTTCTACAGAGTTTCAGCTGACCTACCGACATTCTCTCATTACCCTGAAGAATTTTTTTGATGCACTTGGGAATTCATCTTCCCCTCAGTGACTGCAAGCTGGCCAGATCATAAATCAGACCCAAATCATGATGATCATACTTGACGGTTAGGATGATGTTTTCATGATGATATGCAGTGCCCTTTTTATGTCAGATGTAGTGCTGCGTGTTCTTTCCAAATAGTTCAACCTTAGTTTCATCAGTGCACAAAATATTTTGTCAATACCGCTGTGGAGTGTCAATGTGCTCAAAATCATTTTAGTTTTGCAATGTCCTTTTAGTAAGCAGCAGTTTCCTCATGAACACAGATCTTGGTCAGTTCAGATGATGCCCACAAATCTTTGGTTGTCACTCAGGGTTGTTGTTCATTCATGAGTCATTATTTGGCTCTTTGGGTCATTTTGACTGGGCGCCCACTTTTTGGTAGAGTAGCCGCAGTCCCAAAGTGTCTCCATTCTCCTAACTGTAGATTCATAAATTTGTACTCTTGACAAATTCATGTAAAGAAAACAATGAATTCCAAAAGGTTTACAAACATTTTTCTTGCCAATATATATATAGTCCTGTGAAAAAGTATTTGCTCCTTATTTTTGCACATTCGTCACATTTAAATAATCATCAACCAAATTTCTATGTTATAAAATTATCTGAATAAATGCAAAATGCAGTTTTTGAATGATAAGTCACCCTTGGCAGCAACAACTGCAATTTGCAATAATTAGAAACGAGTCCCTCACATTGCTGTGGAGGAAAAAAAAACTCAAAAAGACTCTCTCTATCTGTTTTTATCTGAGACACTCTCTAGTCAGAGCACAGAAAATAGACTGCTAAGCTAACCTGTCCTTCTTATTGACATCTTCTCTCTCGTGTTTCACACTGCTTGTGTTGTTGGGTAAAGTTCATTTTGTGGGCTGAAGAGTATGTGGTCTTCACTGACTGCATAGAATCCAAGAGCCGAACCGAAATGAGACTGTCTGGTCTCTGGCACAGAACTTATTTGGTTAATGTCATGTAACACTTAACCATGTTTTAAGAGAAACTGTCTTCCATACAGCTTACAGCATACAGAAAAGGGGTGTGTGGGTGATTAGAGTAAAGAGACCTAAACAAGAGTAAAGAGAATAAAAGTACATGTGTGGGACAGGAGCAGTGTCCAGCCGGCATGATGACACAAAACTGGTATGCTGTGACATTGGCAGACTGAGAAGGTGGGCAGCGGTCGCTAGCTTATCAGTTAGTGTCAATGGCCTGATCATTATTCAATAGCAGCAGAATCTCAGCAAGCTGCTTAGTGATTTAATAACACTTCTCAACGTTCTCAAGCGCACACCATGGCACTCACAGCACACCATTTCTAGCCTAGTATTTTTTCTTGAACCCCGAACTTCTTGACTCCCTTTATAGAGAAGAGAATGTCCATATTGTAGTACCAGTCGTGCCATGTTTAGAAGCCACACTCTCTCACACTCCTGCTGATGAAGAGGCCACGACAGCACATGGGCCTGACCGTTTCAGATTGCAGATTGAGTGAGTGGTGAAAACTTTTAGACACCTGCCCATCACTGGAAAATCTGTGACATAGTAGCAGTGAAATCCTGGTGTCAGAATGAGACTGAGGGTTTCCTTTACTTACTACATCACAGAATCCCAACTGTAATATTCACACTGGCCAACAACCAAACATGATACAGTAATAAACCTGAATTGGGAATCTGAAAATAGACATAACTCAAGTCACCCTAAATATGACTTTATATCTGATTTGATGTGTGTGTTTGGCATTTCTCTGATAAACACAGTATGGAGCAGTTTGAAACAGTTTGTATTGTTAGCAACTTTACAGCCAACAAGCTCTCTGCATAAACACCGGTACATGACCTAAATACTCAGTACAATATTTTAATAAAATACATCTTCACATGTGCTTACCCACAGTACAGAGATAAAGGAGGTTAACTTAAACAGATACTATAAGTAATAGAGCTCAATTTGAGTTAAACTATCTTTTAAGTTTGAGAACAGAATTTTACAAATCTAAAATGTGAAATTACAGTGAGTCATTATTTACAGCTACATTATATTGTTGTCAGTTTTATGTCATGTTTTTTTTTTCTTTTATGATTATAATAAACCACAATGTTGATAAATAGAAAATCATATCAGGTAGGGACATACTCTTGGTCTAATCTTTGGTCAGTCTTCCCTTTTAAGAAATAGATGTGAACATGATTATTTCAATGAACTATGCTACAATAATATTAATACAACAGTATGAAAATGTGTAGTTTATTGTTTAGCTGAGACCAGGATCATCACAGAGACAGCAAACATGTTTTTCACTCTGTACAGCTGATTAGTGAAGTAAAGAGTGTGTTACTCCTGAACTGTAGAAAACCGTAGGGTATCAAAGCTGTGACAGGATACTTCAGGCCGAACAGAACACACCAAGAGAGAAGGTACCCTACAAAGTGTACTGAACAGAGCATTCAGCCATGTGAAGTGTGATTCCAAACTATTACAGGGAAAAAGCAGGTAAATGCTCCAGACTTAGAGTCCAGACACCACTGTGTCAGCAGCTGAGCCCTGAATAATACACACTACTCTATCAGTGAGTGCTGGGATCTTTAAGCTTATTTCAGTTTAGTGTAATTCCATAATCAAGGATATTTAAAAGAATTTCGATGTTGTTTATGAATGAATGGTTTGGTCATTCAAAAGGTTTCTGATTATATGAGGTATGTATGTATGTATTTCTGGTTGTATGAGGTATTTACTGTTCCTGCAGTCTCTGAAAACACTATTCATATAAGTCTTCTGTGTGTTTATCAATAGAGGACTAAATTAACATTAAAGGAAATCAAATTAGAGTTTAGTCTTGGTCAAGGTATATTTGCAAAAGTTAAGATTTTAAGAAACATCAAGTTCAAAGACAACTAAACTGAACCCCAAACCGACTACAACAGAAACTAGTTAGAGTTAAGACAGTAAGAAGAGGACACCAGGACACAAACAGATATGAGACACCGACTGATGAAACAGGAGAGATTAACAGTTTATACAAATCAGGGCAGTGAACTAGGTGCAGGTGAAAACTATTGAGAAGTGCATCATGGGAAATGAAGTCCAATCGTGAGCAAGAAACACAGAAAGTCTCTGGACACAAAGCGCCCTCTAGTGGTTATTCCCTGTCACGTGGTCTAAGTCACAATATAATATAATAATGTCTTCATGTGAAATGAACTATAGTCTTATATTTAAGTAAGCGGGTGGTAGTTAAAGGGGTATTAATTCCTGCACCCTATATAGTGCACCTGTCTGGTGAGAATGGATACAGGGGCTCTTTAAGAGATGTTTGGTGACGTCATCACATGCGCGTGTGGCGCGGTGCACGAGAGTGGAAGTGGTGATAGACTTCACGTGCAGTGATTTACAGGTAAAAGATCCAGAATCATCCATTAAAGTAAATCACAAAGTTTGGAGAGGATTGAAAGTTTCTTCTGAGTGTTGATGTTTGCTTGCAGTAATTTGTGTGGTTAGTATAGTGTGAGTTAATGTATCAGGTCAGTGGTGTCGGATGTGTATATTAGTTTTAAACTGCATCAGGACTGAGGTTGGAGAGTCAGTAAACTACACCATAAAACTAAACTGCATTAGCTACTTTATTGGTAAAGATTTGAAATGTACACTAATTGAAGAAGACTCTGCAGGTCTTCAGAAAGGCTTCAGACACCAGAGGATTTAATTGGAGTAAAACAGCCCCCAGTTGAATATGTTGGTCTTCTGCGTATCATTCCAACGGCCACATTTATATTTTATTATAATATTGTATATTTATTCATTCAGTTTGTTGTATTCGTGTTTTAAATAAATGTATAAATGAGCAGGTAATGAAGTTATAATTGTATGTATTAAATACTGAATGTTAGTCCTCCTACCTAAACAGCAGATATTTCTGCTAAATCTTTATTGTTTTCATATTAATTTAATGATGTACATGTATTTATCTGTTTACTGTTATGGAGTATCTGTTTATGGAGGCAGCACTGCTCACTGTTAGTGATTGCAAATAGTATTGAAAGGTAGATAGTTCCTTTTTAAAAAAATAAAGATTACAGTATGTATGTAGTGTTCAGCCAAAACACAGTATGCGTGCTAGAGATGGAGGGGAGAGGATCGATTCAGTTATGAAAGGGGATTGTTTTGTGTATCGACACTAGGGGTTCTCTGATTGATCGGTGGCCGATCATAATCGGTCGATAATAGCTTTGGGAAGTTTGATCGGCAGTCTCTATAATGGCCGATATAGAAAAGCCGATCAGATGACGCAAAACTCGGGGGACATTTTTTTCCGCGCTGCTAAAATGACTTCACCGTCTGGAAATTCTACATGTTGTGTGAAAAACACAATACATTAGCAATCGGCAACCTGTGTAACAAGACAATTCCATGAGGCGGGAAGCACCCAAAGCATTTTAACATCATGAACCTCATCAGACGTTTGAGAGAGCGGGAGAGCTCAGCATCTCGCGCGCCGCCACTCACTCAGCTGTTGGTTATACCCCCATCTCACATACACGGTTTCGTGCGGTGGCCGACAGTTCATCATGATTCACCGCGAGTTTTGGCGCTGTGATTACGTTTCCATCTTTCCGCGCGAAACATTAAACATGTTTGTCAAACGTTTAATTTTTAGACAAGTTTTTAAACATGAAAAATTAAACATGTTTAATTAAAAATGTTACATTTTTTGGTGGTCCTCGCGGATGCTTGCAGAACTTCCGGCGACTCGCGTCATACTTGTCTGCTATTTTATTTAATTTTAAATACATTTTTATTTAAATAATTTTAAATAAGTTAATTATTATATTATTTAAGCTCTAAGCTGTTCCCAATTACGAACCAAGCACAGGCTGCTATGTATTAAGTTGTCAATTCATGATATTCCTCTTCTTGTAATTTCAATACTTAATTTACATTGTTGTTAGATATAGTTTAATAAATAATGCTACATGATAAGGCTTCGAGTAGATCCTGTAATCGGTGATCGGTATCGGCCGATGCAGCTTCTAGTGATCGGAGATCGGTGATCTGCCCCAAATATCCTGATCGGAGCACTCCTAATCGACACACTGACTCCAAAACAGATATATATATAAAATCAAAAATAGTGTTGAACACGTAAACAAGATCACTGATGTGTTTTTACAGTAAAAAGTTAAGTGATGGAATTAAATATGAAAAAACACAAATGTGTGCATTACAATTTAAGATGTGATTTATTAATGATAATTTTAAAAAGCTAATTCACAGGCACAATACAGCAGACTTTACACTTCAGCTCAATCAGTAATTTTATGTTGGAGGAAAAAACTAACAAAAAGACAGCAGTAAATAAAGTTAAAAATAAGTCAGAGATGGAGAGTATTACATGTTATCTGCCCTGTGCTTAGGAGATTTAAACCTGATGATGTCACAGATACACACAGACAGGGACTTTGATGTCTGGTGTTGGTTGATACAGTTTTCTATCTCATCTTCACTGAGACGTAACTGATGCCAGTGTTGGGCGTCTCTGAGCTTCTGTATGTGAAAGACTGCAGTTAGAGTTTCCTCTGAGTGACGTCACTAACTACTGAGAGGGAATGAGCACTGAGGAAAATTTAAAGGAATAATGATTTTTTTTAAAAAGAGAGAGAAATGACTTTTCACTTTAATAAAGTGCAGTTGAATAGAGACATTACACACACTGGGGTTCTAGTGAAGTTATGTGTGAATGTTACACTCAGGATGGAATATTCTCACAGAGGGTGTGGGAATTAGACACACCATCAGAACACACACATCCATGCTCATTTAACACATACACACACACTCATTTACTCAGCTCTAGCGTGGAAACAAAATAATGCTGGTAAATGTGTAATTGTAGTTGTTAAGACATTCACACTTTAATCAGGAATTTCATTATGATCACATTACATCTCTCTCCTGTGTGTGTGTGTGTGTGTGTGTGTGTGTGTGTGTGTGTGTGTGTGTGTGTGTCATGACCCTAATTTGTGTTCATATAGTTTCATTGGTGTGTGACCGCTCTCCAGTGTGTGTTCAGTATGATGTACACTAATTTATGTGTGTGTTTAGGATTTTTGGGGCCGATCTCTGATAACTAGAAGCTGTATCATCTGATATTGATCACGGATCACTGAGTCTATTTGAAGACTTATCATGTAGGCTGACAGCACGTTGCACTTCTCATCTATAATATTTCCTGCTGCTGTTCCAAAAAGTCGCTCGCTATCAACACTTTTGTGCATGAGGCACAGTATGGCGTTATATTCCTGCCACAATCTGAGGGCACAGTTTTGACCTTTTGAGGGCAGACAAAGCACCCTATGTGCATACAGAGTTTTCCCTGCGACTTCCACACACTACGTCTAATTGTTTGTTTCTTCTCTAATCAGCTGGCACTATCGAGTGCTTAACAGAAGCGTTGTAAATAAGTAAAGCGATCGCTCACCCTCACCTTGATATTATTGACACTTTATAGTTAATATCTCTAGAGATTTACATTCACATGATTTGAATAACTGTATGTGATTTGTCATTTGAATAAACACTGTGACCTCAGTGCTGAGGTGTTTAGTGTCGTCACTGAGAGAGTAATAGTGTTTTACTGTAGAGGTGATTTGTGTAGTAAAGACTACTTCACATTCTGATACTCTATTTAATTTATAACAGAAAAACCTAAACTCACATCGAGCCGTGAAGGAGCTGTACTGTCAGGAAACTCAGTGACTCAGGAACACATCTACACAGAGCACTGAGACTGTGCGTGAAACAAACTTCTACACCATCAAACCAGTTAGTGAATCTAGTAGAGGTGGATATCAGTGCCATGCTAGAAGAGGAGGAGACCCAGTTCACTCCACAGACTACAGTAATGAACTCCAGTTAGTAGTTATTGGTAAGAGACTTTCTCTCGCGTGATTCTGTACAACACTGAACATATAAACAACATGTGAGCAGCATCACAATACAGTAACATTTACACAGATCCACACAGAGAAGTGTTTCCTGTAGATGATTGTATTAAAGTTAAAGAGAGACAGTGTGAGCACGGCTGAGCAGGGCCGGTGTGAGCTGAGCTGGACATCAAGTGGAACAACACTAGTTTAGATTTAGTGGAAAATGTCACAAAAACCTGTAAAACTCTTTTAATGAGCTGCTGAGAGGCTGTTTAATGATCTTCATAAAGTTCCTGCTTCAGAAACATCACCATGCTCGAGTGGAGAGTCTGAGTGTGAATGAGTGAAGAGGACGAGGGTCGAGATTTTATACTGAAACACTGAGTGTAAGAGACTGTAGAGTCTGAGAGAATGAGAGATTAGACAGAGAGTGTGTGTGAGGAGTTCTGGAATAATTACAGGTTTGTGTGTGTGTGTGTGTGCGTGTGCGTGTGTACATATGCATACAGACTTTGAGTCATCAATATTAACCAAACACTAGACTTAAAAAAAAAAAATTTACATTATGTAAAATTAAGCAAAATAATTCACCAGATTTAAATTGGATAATAATCAGAATGTTAGGGGGGACTGCATAACATGTGTGTGTGATTGATGGAAAATGTTTCTCATATCAGACCCCAGCGTTACTGATACACATGCAGCACTTTTATGTAAATGTTCCTCATGGCTTCATTCAGACATACTACTCCTGTAGACGTGGGATATTTGCTATTCTCACGGGGTTTTACCGTGTTTCGAGTGGTCTGTAGTGTGTGTGTGTGGGTGTTGGGGGTTGATGGCATGATCTTTGCGAGTGTTTTTGTAAATGAAATTATATTGTAGAAACCCAGAACAAACTATGTACACAAACAGTAGACAGTTTTCATTCCAAAAGGTTTTTGCCAAGTAAATGTTTGTTACTAAGTTAATGTGAAAAATAAAAAAAAACAGACGTACGTCAGATTGTCGTGTCCACACGTGTTGGAGCCCCGCCCCCGCACTGCATCTTATGATGCAAGATTTATGTAAAAGACTCATTACGACCTCTAGGGGTTAGCCGCAACAGACAAAGAGACCTGAAGGAGCTCACACCAGAGAGATGAGTTCAATGGTTTATTTTCGCTTTTCTTCATGGGTAGACAAGGCCAAAATAATACACAAAGCAGACTTGGATTTAAAGTAACCTGAAATGAAAGTATAGAAAAGCAAAGTAGAAATTAGCTTACCTACCTCCCTAAACCACAAACATAGTGAAAAGATATATGAAAAGAAATACCGTCTCACCCCCTACAAAGTATTTACTAAACATCAGTGCGTACATGCAGCCGAATCGGATCCACATCATAGTCAAACAGGCAATGTTTCAGACAAACAGGGAGTCAGTCCGTACGGGGTTTTACAAAGACAACAAAGATTATAACACTCAAACTCTCTTTCTCTCTGGTACAGCACTCAAAAACAAATAACCAAACATACAACAGTCAATCAGAAGCTCACAATACAGATCAGATTTAACGAGGATCAAAAGGGTAAAAGCTGAGTGTGTGGGGCGGTCCTTATATCAGGATAGGATGCAGAGTAGAACCAATCCCGAGCTCCAGCTGATGAACAGGCCACACCCACCTAGACCAGCCACAGGTCCAACACACAGGAGCAGAGAGATATCTAACAGACACAAACAGAATCTCAGAATCATAACAGACTCTATTCAGATGTAAGGAAATGCTAAGTGCTGTGTTGTTTGGGGCAGTGATGTGCTGATGCATGCCGGGTTCACCAGAACAGGAAGGGCTTGAGTAAAGAAATAAAAAAAATATTCTTATACGCACATGAGAATCTTTTCCCGAGAAAATGACTCGCCGCCTGAATCCACACGAAGCGCTTCAAGATTTTTTTTAAATAAACTTAATCATCAGGCTTTTTGCCTTTTGTGTCCAGTGTTGAATAATTATTAGACCGTGAATGGCTGGAACTTGGTTGTGAATTTATGACAATAAATTAATTAATAAATTAAATAGCGCTGCTCAAAATTGCCGTGTGGTTGTAAAAAAAAAAAAAAAAAAAGAAAGAAAAAAAGGCAGCATATAAAGGCAGCGTTTATTCAGCGAGTATACTGTATATCTGTGCCATGTTGTTTTACTGATTTTACATTTTGTCTGCTTTGCTAAGTTTGTCCCTCTTTGTGATCTGAGTATATTATGACTGAAACAAAGCCGCTCGTATCAGCAGCGTTTTGATCAAAGGGGAGATGAAACGCGCAGAGTAAAAGTGTCACTGTGATGGAGTACTCTCTGCAGATATCTTAGGTTTTATTAGTCTAATAAGAATGTGGGATGGTTTTGGTTTCTTTATCAGTTTGCTCTCGGCCCGAGCAGCCTTTAGAGTCTGTCTCTAGCTGGACAATACTGTCTTTATACGCGATTCTAAAAACTGCTAATTTAGTTTTTCTTCACTTTCACTTGAGGTTACGGGTTGATTACGGGATTGTGTAAGCGATTTTTTTTAAATAGAGCAGCCTGTTCATTTGTGTTTCTCTGCAGAGTGTTTGTGTACAGTACAAACACATTCGTCCTCTGTTTACTGCCTCTCAGTACACCGCTCTTGTGCTGCCGTTCCTGTACCTGTTTATTCTGCACGGCCGAGAGTGAACTGTCTGCTACTAGTTAATCGATCACTGATGGCGGATGGACAGATTTTTAAAAAGGGTGCGGAAACATACTGAGGTGGGTGTCAGTTTACTCCGTGTGCGAAACACTGCCTGCATTGCACACACTGCGATCCTGCGATGTGACTATTGCTCATGAGCTCATCACAATGTCGATGCTGAAACGATGGCGTATAAACCAGGAGTTAAAGTGTTTAACAAAGTTCTACTGAGCCCTAAATAACTGATAATGAAACCGTGCCGTCGCTACGGACATGAAGTTAAATTAAAACCATGTTCCAGAATATTATGGAGGTGTTAACAATATGATAATGACCTCATATCACCCCATTAACAGATAAACGCCGAGGAATGGGACACATGTCCTGCCCTCACTCTCTCACATACACAGATATACTGCGTCCGGAGCGCCCCGGCACGAGACTCCGCCCCTTTGTTCTCTCCAAGTGAAGAGAAATAATATTTACGTAATTCCGTTGTAATTAACACACATTTACAGCTGCATGGAGACATCAATCACACACACAAGCTGCACACAAATACAGCTGAAACCAGATATTTATATACACCTCAGAAAAAACACTAACTTTTTTTCTTTACTCTGATTTAATGTTTGACAGTAAAGTTTTTCTGTTTTAGATCAATAGATATTAACATATTTTTTGCATTTGTCAAATGCATTTGTAAAATTGCTAGAGCATTAACAGTGTGTGTGATGGTACATACTATGTATTATTATTTATATAATAATATTATACATTTTAGTTCATTCCAAATTTTAACAGATAGCCTTGAACATTTTTTAAAGTGCGCGTACGAGTGAGTATTAATGAGCGTACCTATGAGTGAGTATTAAGGGTTAGAGTATAAACACCTAAAAATATGTGGAACTTTATGTGACTATAATATTTATTTGGACCAGAAATGAGAAAAAAAATAATTACAACCAGATGTTTTTTTTTTTATCCTACAGGTGGCGCTCTCTGAACTCCTTACACATTTTTTTGATCCTGGATTTAAAGTTAGTTTGTGTTGCTTAAATGCTGCTCTTGGTTTTTAAGTGAGAAAGCTGATGTTATTAGGAATCGGCTACATTTAATCTTTAAACATAAATAATAATAACAATAATAATAATTTTATCAAAATCAGGAGCAATGTAATATACAATCTGGTTTATAAAATCGTGCTACTTATAGAATTGCAATTGTAATCGACTTGTTACTTATATATGTTGATGATCATATCGGGTGGTGATGGTGATTCTCATCCCTAAAGTATACCATTAAAGTCATCTTTAAAATTGCTAAATAAACATTATACAATTATAAAATGTAACTTTTCAGTCCTCTATAACAGTCGTCTCCAACCTTTTTTGTGCCACAGACGGGTCATATGTAGGACAGTTTTACGCGGACCGGCCATCACGCGTTCATAACAAAGCGTAATTAAATGTAATATATACAACGTGCCATTACACAGAGCTCTGAGTTTGCTTCCCTGTGAGAGACGTTCTTCTCTAGGAGTGATGGGGGACAGGGACACCTGAAGTGTCCAGTCTGCTCCGTAATTTCATTTCCGTCACTGTCACTGCAGACGACTCCGTCTCACACAGATGTTGTTGGAAATGGAGGCAGGATTTTTATTGCTTTTGTGGTTATTTCCGCCTGATTTGAAATTAAAACGTCAGCAGAGTTGAAATGACTCCAAACACACTTTTAAGGCCCCATTTATTATACAGATACAGAGGGGGCTTGGAGTGTGTGAATCACATGTTGTGATGTGTAGACGGAAGCGAATGGGAGACGATTTGATCGTTTTTTTTAAATAAAACACTCTGCAGACTCTGATAGTCAGTCAATGGAAATAAAATCTAATATATATATTTTTCATAGTTCATTCAGACTCATGTAGACGTGTGAGATTTACATTCTCACACAATTCTACACTTAGTGTGTGTACTACAGTATGAGATTGGGGTACTGCACAGGGTGCCAATCCATTGCAGGGCACACACACACACACACACACAGAGGAAACCCACCAAGCACAGGGAGAACACACACACACACACACACACACACACACACACACACACACACACACACACACACACACACACACACACACACACAGAGGAAACCCACCATGCACAGGGAGAACACACACACACACACACACACACACACACACACACAGAGGAAACCCACCAAGCACAGGGAGAACACACACACACACACACACACACACACACACACACAGAGGAAACCCACCAAGCACAGGGAGAACACACACACACACACACAGAGGAAACCCACCAAGCACAGGGAGAACACACACACACACACACACACACACACACACACACAGAGGAAACCCACCAAGCACAGGGAGAACACACACACACACACACAGAGGAAACCCACCAAGCACAGGGAGAACACACACACACACACACACACACACACACACACATACACACACAGACCCGAGGCAGAGATCCCAGTATTATTTCTATGATGATTGTGTCTCTTCTAGCTTTAGTTTCTGTTCTCTTGCTGACACTCAGTGTTTATAAAGATGAAGAGGAAAGACAACACATTGTAATTCAGACATGAGTTAATAGTGTAGAAGTGAATTTTACTTCATCAGTAGTGATTGTATGTGTCAGAGTTTAATCATTTACATGTCAGCAGATTTACTGGATCTACACACTCAGTGTTTAAATGTTTCTTGTTTAAATAATAGTTTTGTGAATTAATATACAAACTTTTTTTTTCTTACAGCGAGTCCCAAACCTGACGTGCATGTAGAGACTAAACTACCGGTTTACAGAGGAGAGAGTGTGACTCTCAGGTGTGACATAAATGGAGGAGGAGACACTGAGTGGACATATGAGTGGCTTATGAACGATAAGTCAGACTCTCCATCACACACAACACAGAACATTACAGTCGTATATGATGACAGTGTTAAATACACCTGCAGAGGAAAGAGAAGAGACTCTCAGCTCTCACAGACCAGTGATGCTGTTACACTCTCTGTATCAGGTGAGTGTGTGTGTGTGTGTGTGTGTGTGTGTGTGTGCGCGTGTGCGCGTGTGCGCGTGTGTGTGTGTATTACTTATACATGTAACATTTATCACTAGTTTGAGATTTTCTTCCAGATTTTATTGTATAATAAACTGAGTCTCATTACTATGATTGTGCAGCTCCTTATTTCTGTTTATTCACTTTTCTATCTTAAAGTCACCAAATCATTTGATGTGTAAAGAATCAGCACAATTCATTATCTATACTGATCAGTGTGACACATTAATGAGAAACAAGTCCTCTTCATCTAATAGTCACTCTGATCTTACTGTCAGGAGCTTACACTTAAAAAAACAAAGAAACAAACAAATAAATAAATACACCAATAAAGATAAATTGATATGGAGGGATTAGAGAGTTACATCATCACATAACAGTTATTCTCTCACCCTCACTTTGATATTAAATGCAAAGCATCAATAATATCTCTATAGATTTTCATTCACATCATTTGAATAACTGAAAATTCATAAACACTGTGACATTAGTGCTGAGGTGTTTAGTGTCGTCACTGAGAGAGTAATAGTGTTTTACTGTAGAGGTGATTTGTGTAATAAAGACTACTTCACATTCTGATACTCTATTTAATTTCTAACAGAAAAACCTCAACCTGAACTCACATCAAGTCCTACTGGAGCTGCACTGTCAGGAAACTCAGTGACTCTGACCTGTACACTGAACATACAGTCTACTGGATGGAAGTTTTACTGGAAAATACCCAAAGAGAGCACTGAGACTGTGCGTAATACAAACTCCTACACCATCAGATCAGTTGGTGAATCTCGTAGAGGTGGATATCAGTGCAGAGCTGGAAGAGGAGACCCAGTCTACTACACACACTACAGTAATGAACTCCAGTTAGATGTTACTGGTGAGTAAGAGACTTTCTCTCGCGTGATTCTGTACAACACTGAACATATAAACAACATGTGATCAGCATCACAATACAGTAACATTTACACAGATACACACAGAGAAGTGTTTCCTGTAGATGATTGTATTAAAGTTAAAGAGAGACAGTGTGAGCACGGCTGAGCAGGGCCGGTGTGAGCTGAGCTGGACATCAAGTGACACAACACTAGTTTAGATTTAGTGGAAAATGTCACAAAAACCTGTAAAACTTTTTTATTAAGCTGCTGAGAGGCTGTTTAATGATCTTCATAAAGTTCCTGCTTCAGAAACATCACCATGATCGAGTGGAGAGTCTGAGTGTGAATGAGTGAAGAGGACGAGGGTCGAGATTTTATACTGAAACACTGAGTGTAAGAGACTGTAGAGTCTGAGAGAATGAGAGATTAGAGAGAGAGTGTGTGTGAGGAGTTCTGGAATAATTACAGGTTTGTGTGTGTGTGTGTGTGTGTGTGTGTGTGTGTGTGTGTGTGTACATATGCATACAGACTTTGAGTCATCAATATTAACCAAACACTAGACTTAAAAAAAAAGAAAAAAAAAAAGAAAATGTACATTATGTAAAATTAAGCAAAATAATTCACCAGATTTAAATTGAATAATAATCAGAATGTTAGGGGGGACTGCATAACATGTGTGTGTGATTGATGGAAAATGTTTCTCATATCAGACCCCAGCGTTACTGATACACATGCAGCACTTTTATGTAAATGTTCCTCATGGCTTCATTCAGACATACTACTCCTGTAGACGTGGGATATTTGCTATTCTCACGGGGTTTTACCGTGTTTCGAGTGGTCTGTAGTGTGTGTGTGTGTGTGTGTGTGTGTGTGTGTGTGGGTGTTGATGGCATGATCTTTGCGAGTGTTTTTGTAAATGAAATTATATTGTAGAAACCCAGAACAAACTATGTACACAAACAGTAGACAGTTTTCATTCCAAAAGGTTTTTGCCAAGTAAATGTTTGTTACTAAGTTAATGTGAAAAATTAAAAAACAGACGTACGTCAGATTGTCGTGTCCACACGTGTTGGAGCCCCGCCCCCGCACTGCATCTTATGATGCAAGATTTATGTAAAAGACTCATTACGACCTCTAGGGGTTAGCCGCAACAGACAAAGAGACCTGAAGGAGCTCACACCAGAGAGATGAGTTCAATAGTTTATTTTCGCTTTTCTTCATGGGTAGACAAGGCCAAAATAATACACAAAGCAGACTTGGATTTAAAGTAACCTGAAATAAAAGTATAGAAAAGCAAAGTAGAAATTAGCTTACCTACCTCCCTAAACCACAAACATAGTGAAAAGATATATGAAAAGAAATACCGTCTCACCCCCTACAAAGTATTTACTAAACATCAGTGCGTACATGCAGCCGAATCGGATCCACATCATAGTCAAACAGGCAATGTTTCAGACAAACAGGGAGTCAGTCCGTACGGGGTTTTACAAAGACAACAAAGATTATAACACTCAAACTCTCATTCTCTCTGGTACAGCACTCAAAAACAAATAACCAAACATACAACAGTCAATCAGAAGCTCACAATACAGATCAGATTTAACGAGGATCAAAAGGGTAAAAGCTGAGTGTGTGGGGCGGTCCTTATATCAGGATAGGATGCAGAGTAGAACCAATCCCGAGCTCCAGCTGATGAACAGGCCACACCCACCTAGACCAGCCACAGGTCCAACACACAGGAGCAGAGAGATATCTAACAGACACAAACAGAATCTCAGAATCATAACAGACTCTATTCAGATGTAAGGAAATGCTAAGTGCTGTGTTGTTTGGGGCAGTGATGTGCTGATGCATGCCGGGTTCACCAGAACAGGAAGGGCTTGAGTAAAGAAATAAAAAAAATATTCTTATACGCACATGAGAATCTTTTCCCGAGAAAATGACTCGCCGCCTGAATCCACACGAAGCGCTTCAAGTTTTTTTTTAAATAAACATAATCATCAGGCTTTTTGCCTTTTGTGTCCAGTGTTGAATAATTATTAGACCGTGAATGGCTGGAACTTGGTTGTGAATTTATGACAATAAATTAATGAATAAATTAAATAGCGCTGCTCAAAATTGCCGTGTGGTTGTAAAAAAAAAAAAAAAAAAGAAAGAAAAAAAGGCAGCATATAAAGGCAGCGTTTATTCAGCGAGTATACTGTATATCTGTGCCATGTTGTTTTACTGATTTTACATTTTGTCTGCTTTGCTAAGTTTGTCCCTCTTTGTGATCTGAGTATATTATGACTGAAACAAAGCCGCTCGTATCAGCAGCGTTTTGATCAAAGGGGAGATGAAACGCGCAGAGTAAAAGTGTCACTGTGATGGAGTACTCTCTGCAGATATCTTAGGTTTTATTAGTCTAATAAGAATGTGGGATGGTTTTGGTTTCTTTATCAGTTTGCTCTCGGCCCGAGCAGCCTTTAGAGTCTGTCTCTAGCTGGACAATACTGTCTTTATACGCGATTCTAAAAACTGCTAATTTAGTTTTTCTTCACTTTCACTTGAGGCTACGGGTTGATTACGGGATTGTGTAAGCGATTTTTTTTAAATAGAGCAGCCTGTTCATTTGTGTTTCTCTGCAGAGTGTTTGTGTACAGTACAAACACATTCGTCCTCTGTTTACTGCCTCTCAGTACACCGCTCTTGTGCTGCCGTTCCTGTACCTGTTTATTCTGCACGGCCGAGAGTGAACTGTCTGCTACTAGTTAATCGATCACTGATGGCGGATGGACAGATTTTTAAAAAGGGTGCGGAAACATACTGAGGTGGGTGTCAGTTTACTCCGTGTGCGAAACACTGCCTGCATTGCACACACTGCGATCCTGCGATGTGACTATTGCTCATGAGCTCATCACAATGTCGATGCTGAAACGATGGCGTATAAACCAGGAGTTAAAGTGTTTAACAACGTTCTACTGAGCCCTAAATAACTGATAATGAAACCGTGCCGTCGCTACGGACATGAAGTTAAATTAAAACCATGTTCCAGAATATTATGGAGGTGTTAACAATATGATAATGACCTCATATCACCCCATTAACAGATAAACGCCGAGGAATGGGACACATGTCCTGCCCTCACTCTCTCACATACACAGATATACTGCGTCCGGAGCGCCCCGGCACGAGACTCCGCCCCTTTGTTCTCTCCAAGTGAAGAGAAATAATATTTACGTAATTCCGTTGTAATTAACACACATTTACAGCTGCATGGAGACATCAATCACACACACAAGCTGCACACAAACACAGCTGAAACCAGATATTTATATACACCTCAGAAAAACACTAACTTTTTTTCTTTACTCTGATTTAATGTTTGACAGTAAAGTTTTTCTGTTTTAGATCAATAGATATTAACATATTTTTTGCATTTGTCAAATGCATTTGTAAAATTGCTAGAGCATTAACAGTGTGTGTGATGGTACATACTATGTATTATTATTTATATAATAATATTATACATTTTAGTTCATTCCAAATTCTAACAGATAGCCTTGAACATTTTTTAAAGTGCGCGTACGAGTGAGTATTAATGAGTGTACCTATGAGTGAGTATTAATGAGTGTACCTATGAGTGAGTATTAATGAGCGTACCTATGAGTGAGTATTAATGAGTGTACCTATGAGTGAGTATTAAGGGTTAGAGTATAAACACCTAAAAATATGTGGAACTTTATGTGACTATAATATTTATTTGGACCAGAAATGAGAAAAAAAATAATTACAACCAGATGTTTTTTTTTTTTTATCCTACAGGTGGCGCTCTCTGAACTCCTTACACATTTTTTTGATCCTGGATTTAAAGTTAGTTTGTGTTGCTTAAATGCTGCTCTTGGTTTTTAAGTGAGAAAGCTGATGTTATTAGGAATCGGCTACATTTAATCTTTAAACATAAATAATAATAACAATAATAATAATTTTATCAAAATCAGGAGAAATGTAATATAGAATCTGTTTTATAAAATCGTGCTACTTATAGAATTGCAATTGTAATCGACTTGTTACTTATATATGTTGATGATCATATCGGGTGGTGATGGTGATTCTCATCCCTAAAGTATACCATTAAAGTCATCTTTAAAATTGCTAAATAAACATTATACAATTATAAAATGTAACTTTTCAGTCCTCTATAACAGTCGTCTCCAACCTTTTTTGTGCCACAGACGGGTCATATGTAGGACAGTTTTACGCGGACCGGCCATCACGCGTTCATAACAAAGCGTAATTAAATGTAATATATACAACGTGCCATTACACAGAGCTCTGAGTTTGCTTCCCTGTGAGAGACGTTCTTCTCTAGGAGTGATGGGGGACAGGGACACCTGAAGTGTCCAGTCTGCTCCGTAATTTCATTTCCGTCACTGTCACTGCAGACGACTCCGTCTCACACAGATGTTGTTGGAAATGGAGGCAGGATTTTTATTGCTTTTGTGGTTATTTCCGCCTGATTTGAAATTAAAACGTCAGCAGAGTTGAAATGACTCCAAACACACTTTTAAGGCCCCATTTATTATACAGATACAGAGGGGGCTTGGAGTGTGTGAATCACATGTTGTGATGTGTAGACGGAAGCGAATGGGAGACGATTTGATCGTTTTTTTTAAATAAAACACTCTGCAGACTCTGATAGTCAGTCAATGGAAATAAAATCTAATATATATATTTTTCATAGTTCATTCAGACTCATGTAGACGTGTGAGATTTACATTCTCACACAATTCTACACTTAGTGTGTGTACTACAGTATGAGATTGGGGTACTGCACAGGGTGCCAATCCATTGCAGGGCACACACACACACACACACAGAGGAAACCCACCAAGCACAGGGAGAACACACACACACACACACACACACACACACACACACACACACACACACACACACACACACACACACACACAGAGGAAACCCACCATGCACAGGGAGAACACACACACACACACACACACACACACACACACACACAGAGGAAACCCACCAAGCACAGGGAGAACACACACACACACACACACACACACACACACACACACACACACACACACACACACACACACACAGAGGAAACCCACCAAGCACAGGGAGAACACACACACACACACACAGAGGAAACCCACCAAGCACAGGGAGAACACACACACACACACACACACACACACACACACACAGAGGAAACCCACCAAGCACAGGGAGAACACACACACACACACACAGAGGAAACCCACCAAGCACAGGGAGAACACACACACACACACACACACACACACACACACATACACACACAGACCCGAGGCAGAGATCCCAGTATTATTTCTATGATGATTGTGTCTCTTCTAGTTTTAGTTTCTGTTCTCTTGCTGACACTCAGTGTTTATAAAGATGAAGAGGAAAGACAACACACTGTAATTCAGACATGAGTTAATAGTGTAGAAGTGAATTTTACTTCATCAGTAGTGATTGTATGTGTCAGAGTTTAATCATTTACATGTCAGCAGATTTACTGGATCTACACACTCAGTGTTTAAATGTTTCTTGTTTAAATAATAGTTTTGTGAATTAATATACAAACTTTTTTTTTCTTACAGCGAGTCCCAAACCTGACGTGCATGTAGAGACTAAACTACCGGTTTACAGCGGAGAGAGTGTGACTCTCAGGTGTGACATAAATGGAGGAGGAGACACTGAGTGGACATATGAGTGGCTTATGAACGATAAGTCAGACTCTCCATCACACACAACACAGAACATTACAGTCGTATATGATGACAGTGTTAAATACACCTGCAGAGGAAAGAGAAGAGACTCTCAGCTCTCACAGACCAGTGATGCTGTTACACTCTCTGTATCAGGTGAGTGTGTGTGTGTGTGTGTGTGTGTGTGTGTGTGTGTGTGTGCGCGCGTGTGCGCGTGTGCGCGTGTGTGTGTGTATTACTTATACATGTAACATTTATCACTAGTTTGAGATTTTCTTCCAGATTTTATTGTATAATAAACTGAGTCTCATTATTCTGATTGTACAGCTCCTTATTTCTGTTTATTCACTTTTCTATCTTAAAGTCACCAAATCATTTGATGTGTAAAGAATCAGCACAATTCATTATCTATACTGATCAGTGTGACACATTAATGAGAAACAAGTCCTCTTCATCTAATAGTCAGGAGCTTACACTTAAAAAATAAATAAATAAATAAATAAAATAAAAATAAATAAATACACCAATAAAGATAAATTGATATGGAGGGATTAGAGAGTTACATCATCACATAACAGTTATTTTCTCACCCTCACTTTGATATTAAATGCAAAGCATCAATAATATCTCTATAGATTTTCATTCACATCATTTGAATAACTGAAAATTCATAAACACTGTGACATTAGTGCTGAGGTGTTTAGTGTCGTCACTGAGAGAGTAATAGTGTTTTACTGTAGAGGTGATTTGTGTAATAAAGACTACTTCACATTCTGATACTCTATTTAATTTCTAACAGAAAAACCTCAGCCTAAACTCACATCAAATGCTACTGGAGCTGTACTGTCAGGAAACTCAGTGACTCTGACCTGCACACTGAACACACAGTCTACTGGATGGAAGTTTTACTGGAAAATACCCAAAGAGAGCACTGAGACTGTGCGTAATACAAACTCCTACACCATCAGATCAGTTGGTGAATCTCGTAGAGGTGGATATCAGTGCAGAGCTGGAAGAGGAGACCCAGTCTACTACACACACTACAGTAATGAACTCCAGTTAGATGTTACTGGTGAGTAAGAGACTTTCTCTCATGTGATTCTGTACAACACTGAACATATAAACAACATGTGAGCAGCATCACAATACAGTAACATTTACACAGATACACACAGAGAAGTGTTTCCTGTAGATGATTGTATTAAAGTTAAAGAGAGACAGTGTGAGCACGGCTGAGCAGGGCCGGTGTGAGCTGAGCTGGACATCAAGTGACACAACACTAGTTTAGATTTAGTGGAAAATGTCACAAAAATCTGTAAAACTCTTCTAATGAGCTGCTGAGAGGCTGTTTAATGATCTTCATAAAGTTACTGCTTCAGAAACAGATAATCAAAATGTTAAAAGCAACTTACTTGTGTAATATTTGTGCTGTCATGGGAAAGGCCAACCTGACATCATGAACTGTGTTACATTTTTTACAGAAAAAACTAAACCTGAAATCAGATCACAACGTCAAGGAGACGTGTTGACAGGAAACTCAGTGACTCTGACCTGTACACTGAAGCCCAGGTCTACTGGATGGAAGTTTTACTGGACCACACCCACACGGAGCAAAGAGACTGAGACTGATACACACTCCTACACCTTCACACCAGTTAGAGTCTCTGATGGAGGTCAGTACAGGTGCAGAGCTGGAAGAGGAAACCCAGTCTACTACACACAGTACAGTGATGATCTCTCACTCAGTGTTATTGGTGAGTAAGAGACTTTCTGTGAAGTGATTCTGTACAACACTGAACATGTGAGCAGCGTCACAACACAGCAACATTTACACACACTGTACACACACTGATCTGTGAGCAGTGACTGACCACCTGATTTCTCTTTTATAACTTCTTGATAATTAGATCAGTGTGTTTTACCTTTAGTCTGTTGTTCTCTTGCTGACACTCAGTGTTGATGAAGATACAGAGTTCATTTATAAATACATGTGTCGATCTGTGTTCAAATATGTATTGTGTATAAGTGGATAAGTGAACTCGTATGAGAATCTATGCTAAGTATTAAGTGGTGAGTGTATTAAAGTACATATATTCAGAACCAGTCTAATATTTAAAATAAATTTCCCATGTACTCTTTTAAAACATTTAGCTACAAATGAACTAATTTAGTTTAAACTGGAAACTGTAAAATATAAAAATCAAAGTGCTCAGTAGACATGTTGCCTGTTTTTACTTTAACTCTGTAAAAGGATATTTATTAAGTAACCAGTGTCCTGCCTTCAACCAGTAAAGAAGTAAACCCATTTTTGCATCTCGCTGATTTGTAATACATTAATCGCTCAGGTTCAAACTGAATTTCAGCGACCTGGCTGTTGATCAGAATTCAAAATGTTATAGAGAATATACATAAAAAAAATAATAATAAAAATCAGAACTATGAGAAAGGAACTATGACGATCACTGTTCTAACCGCAACAGTGAAGCCTCGGGAAAGGACAAAAGGACACTGAACTAAGGACATGATTGTTTAATACATTAAAACATTATCCATCTCTAGCAAGTGTTAACAGGTTCATTTTTCACAGCCCTAATATATAAATAACAAATGATTTAAATGGACCAATTTTAGACTCAATGTAGTGACACATTTCAGCCACTGGGGGACAGTGTCTCTCCTGACTCTCAGCAAACTTCCTGAGTGTAAGAGACTGTAGAGTCTGAGAGAATGAGAGAGATTAGAGTGTGAGAGAGAAGTGTGTGTGCGTGTGTGTGTGTGTGTGTGTGTGGACACGGACATACATGTAATCAGTAAGGATGTTTACAGCAGAATGATTGTTTTCTAGCACAATCATTTTCTTTAACTTATTAATTAAACCTGTTAAAAGCGTCATCAAATCACACATGATGATTGTGTCTCTTCTAGCTTTAGTTTCTGTTCCCTTGCTGACACTCAGTGTTTATAAAGATGAAGAGGAAAGACAACACACTGTAATTCAGACATGAGTTAATAGTGTAGAAGTGAATTTTACTTCATCAGTAGTGATTGTATGTGACAGAGTTTAATCATTTACATGTCAGCAGATTTACTGGATCTACACTCTCAGTGTTTACAGAAATTATAAAATGTAAAGTTTTAAAATGTTTCTTGTTAAAATAAAACTTTAGGAAACGTATTAATACTTATTAATAATAATTAATGTTTTTTCTCTACAGAGGCTCCCAAACCTGTGGTGATTATAACACCTGATACACAGGTGTACAGAGGAGAGAGAGTGACTTTCAGGTGTAACATAGAAGGAGGAGGAACCACAGAGTGGACATATGAGTGGTATAGAGACGGTGCCACATTCTACCCACACAGCACAGCACAGGAGTTTACAGTCACAGATTATTATTACTCCAGTGTTAAATACACATGCAAAGGGAGGAGGAGAAGAGACTCTCAGCTCTCACAGACCAGTGATGCTGTTACACTCTCTGTATCAGGTGTGTGTGTGTGTGTGTGTCTCATTATTCTGATTGTACAGCTCCTCATTTCTGTTTACTCACTTTTCTATCTTAAAGTCACCAAATCATTTGATGTGTAAAGAATCAGCACAATTCATTATCTATACTGATCAGTGTGACACATTTCTCCTCAGCTTTTATTTACACTCTCAGGAAATAACACACACTAATGAGAAGCAATTCATCTTCACCTAATAGTCTCTCTGATCTCACTGGCAGGAGTTTACATGTTAAAAACAAACAAACAAACACAAAAAAAAAAAACAGACAAATAAGTAAATAAAATTTCACGGCTGTGTTTTTACAGTAAAGAGTTAAATGATTGAATTGAATTCAATAATAAAACCACAAATGTAGGAAGCATGATTCAGAATTTAAGATTTAATTTATTAACCATAATTAAAAAAAATAAACATTATTCACAGGTACAATCGTTCAGACTTTACACTTCAGCTCAGTCATTAATGTCATGCTGGAGAAAACGTACTTTATATAAATTATGCAACATTTACAATGAACAGTAACTCTAAATACACACACACACACACACACACACACACACACACACACACACACACACACATCTCTTCCTCTGTGCTCTCTCCCTTTTTTCTCCCGTTCCAACGTAAATAAAGTTAATAATGAGCCACAGATGGAGAGTATTACATGTCATCTGCCCTGTGCTCAGTCGATTTAACCTGATGATGTCACAGATACACACAGACAGGGACTTTGGTGTCTGGTGTTGGTTGATACAGTTTTCTATCTCGTCTTCACTGAGACGTAACTGATGCCAGAATAATGGAATAAAAAAAAAAAAGAAATCACTTTCCTCTTTAATAAACTTTAAGTAAATTACAAACACTGGGATTCTGGATACTTTGTGTGTGAACTCTTTGCTCAGAATAGAATTTACCAAAAACAGCTTCATGTCTCAGTTACACTCGGTTCTCGTCCTGAACTTTAAGTCCACTTTTCGTTCATGATATCAACTCAAGTCGTGATCTGTATTCATCAAGAGAATTTTTCAGAAACGCAATAAACAGAGGATTCACAAATCATTTCATTCACTGATTTTTATTACATTTTCTGCAGCACATGATGAGCTGCACACTGTTTTAGAAAAAAGAGATTTAATCATTAATTATCAAGATTAAGTCAAGATCTTGACATGTGAATACAGTTTAAATTTTATATATATGGACACAAATGTAAATTGAAAACTATCAGTAACACAGAGACTTTTACACCTCAGTTTAATCAGGAACTTAATTATGACGACATCATGTTACATTTTTACAGAGTGTATAGGAGACGTACGGTGGTCCACCTCACATCTCTATTATTGTGTGTGTGTGTGTGTGTGTGTGTGTGTGTGTTGTCCCTCAGGTGTGTGTCATGTCCCTAATTTCTATTTCATAAACACTCATTATGTGTGTTTGAGTGCTGTAAGATGGCAACGCTACACAGTTTATTGATGTTGAGGCAAAAAAAAAAGCTAAATAAATAAAATGTTATAGAGAATATATACTGAACAAAAATATTAACTCAACCCTTTTGTTTCTAAAACATTTTCTACACATAATAACCATCTCTCTCAAATATTGTTCACAAATCTGTCAGAATCTGTGATAGTGAGCACTTCTCCTTTGCAGAGATAATCCACCTCACAGGTGTGCCATATCAAGATGCCGATTAGACAGCATGATTATTGCTCAGGTGTGCCTTAGACTGGCCACAGCACAATGCCACAGATATCGCGAGTATTGAGGGAGCGTGAAATTGGCAGGCTGACAGCAGGAATGTCCACCAGGGCTGTTGCTCGTGAAGTCAATGTTCATTTCTCTACCATAAGCCGTCTCCAAAGGTGTTTCAGAGAATTTGGCATTACATCCAACCAGCCTCACAACCGAAGACAACATGTAACCAACCACACTCTATGTGAAGGAGATGTGTTGCACTGCATCAGGCAAATGGTGGTCACAGCAGATACTGACTGGTTTTCTGAGTCCCCAGACCCCCCAATAAAACAAAACTGCACGATTCAGAGTTGCCTTTTATTGTGGCCAGTCTAAGGCACACCTGTGAGGTGGGATGGATTATCTCGGCAAAGTGCTCACGATCACAGATTCTGACAGATTTGTGAACAATATTTGAGAGATACAGTATGATTATTTTGTGTATATAGAAAATGTTTCAGATCTTTCAGTTTATCTGATAAAAAATGGGAGCAAAAACAAAAGTGTTGCGTTTATATTTTTGTTCAGTATATATATATATATATATATATATATATATAAAAAAAAAAAAATATATATATATATATAAAATTTTCCCAAAATGTCTTCCAATAAAGATTATATGTGTATTTTTGTGTTTTGTTTCACTTTTCCAAAATACATTTTACTTTCTACACTCATGAAGATAAACTGATAGAGAGATTAGAGACTCACATCATCACATAACAGTTATTCTCTCACTCTGACTTTGATATTGTTGATGCTTTACATTTAATATCTCTATAGATTTTCATTCACATTATTTGATTAACTGAAAATTCATAAACACTGTGACATTAGTGCTGAGGTGTTTAGTGTCGTCACTGAGAGAGTAATAGTGTTTTACTGTAGAGGTGATTTGTGTAATAAAGACTACTTCACATTCTGATACTCTATTTAATTTCTAACAGAAAAACCTCAACCTGAACTCACATCAAGTCTTAAAGGAGCTGCACTGTCAGGAAACTCAGTGACTCTGACCTGTACACTGAATACACAGTCTACTGGATGGAAGTTTTACTGGATTAAAGATGACCATCAGACTGAGACTGTGCGTAATACAAACTCCTACACCATCACATCAGTTGGTGAATCTAGTAGAGGTGGATATCAGTGCAGAGCTGGAAGAGGAAACCCAGTCTACTACACACACTACAGTAATAAACTCCAGTTAGTTGTTACTGGTGAGTAAGAGACTTTCTCTCATGTGATTCTGTACAACACTGAACATATAAACAACATGTGAGCAGCATCACAATACAGTAACATTTACACAGATACACACAGAGAAGTGTTTCCTGTAGATGATTGTATTAAAGTTAAAGAGAGACAGTGTGAGCACGGCTGAGCAGGGCCGGTGTGAGCTGAGCTGGACATCAAGTGGAACAACACTAGTTTAGATTTAGTGGAAAATGTCACAAAAACCTGTAAAACTCTTCTAATGAGCTGCTGAGAGGCTGTTTAATGATCTTCATGAAGTTACTGCTTCAGAAACAGATAATCAAAATGTTAAAAGCAACTCACTTGTGTAATATTTGTGCTGTCATGGGAAAGGCCAACCTGACATCATGAACTGTGTTACATTTTTTACAGAAAAAACTAAACCTGAAATCAGATCACAACGTCAAGGAGACGTGTTGACAGGAAACTCAGTGACTCTGACCTGTACACTGAAGCCCAAGTCTACTGGATGGAAGTTTTACTGGACCACACCCACACGGAGCAAAGAGACTGAGACTGATACACACTCCTACACCTTCACACCAGTTAGAGTCTCTGATGGAGGTCAGTACAGGTGCAGAGCTGGAAGAGGAAACCCAGTCTACTACACACAGTACAGTGATGCACTCTGGGTAAATGTTATTGGTGAGTAAGAGACTTTCTGTAAGTGATTCTGTACAACACTGAACATGTGAGCAGCGTCACAACACAGCAACATTTACACACACTGTACACACTCTTATCTAATTATCAAGAAGTTATAAAAGAGAAATCAGATGGTCAGTCACTGCTCACAGATCAGTGTGTTTTACCTTTAGTGTGTTGTTCCCTTGCTGACACTCAGTGTTCATGAAGATGCAGAGTTCTGTGAAGGATAAACATATTGATGATGAACGTCTGTACAATGAACAGTAATGTGCCTCCTAGACCTGCAAACTCTGAGTACAGTGTGAGAACGACTGAGCAGGGACGGTGTGAGCTGAGCTGGAAATCAAGTCAAACAACACTAGTTTAGTTTTGGTGAAATCTGTCACAAAAACTCCTTTAACACACCGTTCAGAGGCTCTAAAGGTGACTTTATAAAGTTCTTGTTTAAAACTCGAGTGGAGAGTCTGAGTGTGAATGAGTGAAGAGGACAGGGGTAGCTCAGTGGTTAAGGCATTGGACTACGGTTCGGAAGGTCCCAGGTTCAAGTCCCACTACCACCAAGTTGTCCCTGTTGGGCCCTTGAGCAAGGCCCTTAACCCCAACTGCTCAGATGTATAATGAGATTTAAAAAAATATTTTAAAAAATGTAAGTCGCTCTGGATAAGGGCGTCTGCCAAATGCCTAGATGTAGATGTAGACAAGGGTCGAGATTTTATACTGAAACACTGAGTGTAAGAGACTGTAGAGTCTGGGAGTTTTAGTTTCTTGTTCCCTTGCTGACACTCAGTGTTTCTAAAGATGAAGAGGAAAGACAACACACTGTAATTCAGACATGAGTTAATAGTGTAGAAGTGAATTTTACTTCATCAGTAGTGATTGTATGTGACAGAGTTTAATCATTTACAGATTTACTGTATCTACACTCTCAGTGTTTACATTCATTATAGATTCAGTTTTAAAATGTTACGTGTTTAAATAATAGTTTTGGGATTTAATTTATAAACAGACTATTTTTTTCTTACAGAAAGTCCCAAACCTGTGGTGACTGTAGAGACTAAAACACCTGAATTCAGAGGAGAGAGAGTGACATTCAGGTGTGACATAAAAGGAGGCGGCACTCAGTGGACATATGAGTGGTTTATGTACAATAACAAAGTTTCTCCATCACAAACAACACAGACGATTACAGTCGAATATGATGACAGAGTTAAATACACCTGCAGAGGGAGGAGAAGAGACTCTCAGCTCTCACAGACCAGTGATCCTGTATCACTCTCTGTATCAGGTGTGTGTGTGTGTGTGTGTGTGTGTGTGTGTGTGTTATTACGTATACATGTAACATTTATGAATAGTTTCTGATTTTCATTATATTTGACATATTTGATCTGTAAAAACATTACAAACACTGAGCTGCTAGTAAAGTTGTGTGTGAATGTTACACTCAGGGTGGAATGTTTGATTCATACACTATCAGAACACACACACACACGCACACACACTCATTTACTCAGCTCTAGTGAGGAATCAGAAGAAGTCAGGCTGAATAAATGTGTAATTATTGAGATCAGGTTGTGATGAGAAGTTTATCTGTGGACTGTAAGTAAGAAAGGAAAATCACAGATTCTCAAATCATTTCATTCACTGATAACTGAATTTTACTTAATTTTCAGTTTTAGAAAATAAGATTTAATCATTAATTGTTAATTAATGTTAAAAAAGATTTTTTTTAGATATTCTATTTATTTAATTCAATTCAATTTTATTTGTATTGTATATTCATTTTAACAATTGACATTGTTGCAAAGCAGCTTTACTCAATCAAAAGAATTAAGTTTGTATGAAATGAGAATGTGTATGAATCAAAATGATAAGATTGTCCCTGATGAGAAAGCCGAGGGCGACGGTTTCAAGGAAAAACTCACTGAGATGGTAAAAGGATGAAACCTTGAGAGGATTTAATATCTCTATAGATTTTCATTCACATCATTTGAATAACTGAAAATTCATAAACAGTGTGACATTAGTGCTGAGGTGTTTAGTGTCGTCACTGAGAGAGTAATAGTGTTTTACTGTAGAGGTGATTTGTGTAGTAAAGACTACTTCACATTCTGATACTCTATTTAATTTCTAACAGAAAAACCTCAACCTGAACTCACATCAAACGCTACTGGAGATGTACTGTCAGGAAACTCAGTGACTCTGACCTGCACACTGGATACACAGTCTACTGGATGGAGGTTTTACTGGAACACATCCACACAGAGCAATGAGACTGAGACTGCTGCACAATACTCTTCCTCCTCTTCTTCCTCCTCCTACTACTACTCCGACCACAACATCAGATCAGTCAGTGTCTCTGATGGAGGTCAGTACAGGTGCAGAGCTGGAAGAGGAATCCCAGTCTACTACACTCAGTACAGTGATGCACTCTGGGTAAATGTTATTGGTGAGTAAGAGACTTTGTGTAAGTGATTCTGTACAACACTGAACATGTGAGCAGCGTCACAACACAGCAACATTTACACACACTGTACACACTCTTATCTAATTATCAAGAAGTTATAAAAGAGAAATCAGATGGTCAGTCACGGCTCACAGATCAGTGTGTTTTACCTTTAGTGTGTTGTTCTCTTGCTGACACTCAGTGTTCATGAAGATGCAGCACATTATGGAGGATAAACATTCTGATAAAAACGTCTGTAAAATGAACAGTAATGTGCTGTAAATCATAACATTTAAATATTGTCATTAATTTAAAGTCAAATTTAGGAAAATTCCACTGAACCACTGAACTAAACACAACTGTGGGAGAGATTTACAGTTAGGCCCATAAATATTGGGACATCAAACAGGTTATTTTTCCTGCATGTCACAGAATATTAAATGTTAAAACAATCTTTATCAAGTCTTTATAATTTGTAGATGTTTGAGTTTGAGTGTATTTACACACACTGTGAGGGTGATAACATTGTGTTTGTGCTTTTTCCAAATGAAGGATGATCTGTTCATTAGTTCTTTATTTCTGGATCGCATTAGTTGTAAAGTATTTATAAATAATACAATTAAACTTTTCAGTAAACTTCAGTGCTGGAATTTTGCCTCCTGCCAGCGACATTAGGGTTTTGCGTTTGCTGGATTTCCTCATAATAGATTATATTTTCTTATAATAAAACAATCTCAGTACTAAAACTAAAAAAACTAAAAAATTCAAATGTAGAATTTAAATTAAATGTAGCCGTTTCTTATTTACATCGAATTTAAGCAAAGTGAACATTAACACAGTGACACTTTAGATTTTATCATGTGTAATTAGAAAAACTATGCGTGTCAAAAGAGTTTTGTGTCATCTTATACTTTGTGTTGTTTTCATTTGTAGTAGATTTATTAACTGAAATAATATCGCCGTTAATTTCCGTGAACTTGTTCTTGCCAAAAAGTTTATTGCCAAATAAATTATTCAATTAATGTTAAAAATAAAAAAACAGACGTATGTCAGATTCTCGTCTCCTCACATACGCCCCTGCGCTTAGTGCTCCATTCACATGCAAGTTTTATATAAATGACTCTATTCAGATGTAAGTAAGTGCTGATTGTGTTGTTGTTTGGAGGGAGTAACGTGCTGATGCATGCTCGTGTCCAACAGGACAACTAGAGCTTGAATAAAGAAACAAAAATCCTCAATGTCGACGTGAGAATCTTTCCCCAAGAAAATGGCTGGTTGCATAAATCCACATGAAGCGCCTTTTTTTTTTTTTTTTAATAATTCAAGATTAAAGATTCAAAGAACTTTATTCATCCCTGAGGGAAATTGCTTTGTCTTGGATACAGTTGCTTTGATCTGTTTACCTGAAAGAAAGGAAAGAAGGAATAGATTAGACAAGGAAACAAGATTAAGGAAAAAATAAAATTAAAGAAATTAAACATTAAAATAATAAAAACAATAAATAGAAAATAGAATTAAATATAGTACACAATAAGTTAGAGTAAGGTACTGTACATATTGCACTAAAAATAATGAATATACAGATATTGCACTTGGAATGGAAATGGAAAAGAAAGAAATTGCAATTGAATTGGTTCTGGTAATCAGATATTGCACTTGGAACTGATATTGAGTTGTGGGAACAGTAGTGTATTATTGTGTGAAATATTATACAGTAACTACAGACAGTCCCTATCTTGTAGTGAAAACTTTACGGAGACGAGTTGTATAAATTTATCGCCTGGTCATAATCAGTCTCTGGCTGAATCTGCTCCTCTGGTCAGAGAGAACACTGTATAGCGGATGAGAAGGATTGTTCAAGATTGTGTGTGTTTTGGACAGAATCCTCCTCCTTCCCATGACATCAACAGAGTCCAGCTCCATGCCCAGGACAGATCTGTCCTTTTTAATGGCCTTGTCCAGTCTATTTCTGTGTGCCGCTTTCATGTTGCAGCCCCAACAGACCACAGCACAAAAATCAACACTCGTCAGATTCACAGAACATCTGAAGAATGGTGTCGCAAATGTTGAAAGACCTGAGCCTTCTCACAAAATACAACCTGCTCTGTCCTTTCTTGTAGAGTGCCATTGTGTTAACTGACCAGTCCAGTTTATTATCTAGATGAACTCCCAGGTATTTATACTCTGAGACCACGTCCACTGTCTCCCCCTGGACAGATATAGGAGTCACAGGCGTTCCACTTTTCCTAAAGACAACCATCGGCTCCTTTGTTTTCTTGATGTTGAGTTGTAGGTGGTTACACTCACACCAGAAAACAAAGTCATCAACTACAGACTGGTACTCGGAGATGTCACTGTCCTTAATACATCCGACAACCACAGAGTTGTCAGAGAACTTCTGTAGATGCCCCAACTCTGAATTATATTTAAAGTCAGATGTATAGAGGGTGAAGAGAAATGGAGACCGAACAGTCCCCTGAGGAGCACCAGTGCTGCAGATCACTGTGTCAGACACACAGTTTTGTAATCGGACATACTGATGACGACAGGTCAGATAGTCCATGATCCAAGAGACCAAGGGAGTGTCAATTTGCATGTACTGTAAATTGCACCAGAGTACTTCCGGTCATATGGTGTTAAAGGCACTGGAGATGTCAAAGAACATAATCCTAACACTGGTCCCAGGTTTGTTGAGGTGGGAGTAGGTTCAGTGGAGAAGGTGTATGTATAATGGTGTCATCTACTCCCAGGAATGGCTGATAGGCAAACTGAAGAGGGTCAAGAGAGGACTTCACCTGGGGATGAAGTGTATCCAGGATACGTCTCTTAAAAACCTTCATAATATGTGATGTCAGAGCGACGGGCGTGTAATTGTTCTGGGCAGAGGGTCGTGGTATTTTGTGGACAGGAACAATGCAGGATGTCTTCCACAAGGAAGGGACTTATTGTACTGTGGAGACAGACTCAGGCTAAAGAGGTTCCGTAGGACACAACATAGTTGGGGAGCACAGGATTTCAGAACTCGTGGGTTGATTTTATCCGGACCTGCAGCTTTTGTAGGGCAGAGTCTGCTCAGACCGTGTTTCACCTGGTCATCTGAGATGTTGATTGAGGGAAGTGCAGAAGGAGTAGTGGCTGTTTTCTGTGTGGCGGAGGATGGGGGAGTCTGTATTAAAGTTGAAGCCGAAGCTTGGCTGAAGGCGAGGGTGGTGTGAGACAGAGGGACATCAAATCTGTTAAAGATAGTGTTGAGATCATCATCATGATAATAGTCATCATCATGCTTTTCTGCTGTTTGTGTCCAGCATTGAATAATTACTGGACCATAAATGTCTGGAATGTGATTGTGAATCCATGACTGAAATAAAGGTGATCACATGGCACACACTTTCAGCTTCACATAATTCTCTTGTATGTGTTCTCTGACACAAGTTTAAAAGTCACACATGAATCTAACATATTTACATCAGCCACATTATGAAAGCCTAGTTTGTGCTCTATGTACAGTAGGAGCCACACGAAATAGCCGCGGCCATGTGAAAGCCGTGCGGATCCCGTGCGGCTTCCCTTTGGACCCCGTGGTCCCCCCTCCTTCTCCTGCCAGGGAGGTGTGTTAAGATTTTGCAGTAAACACGCCCATTCAAGCTCTATTTATTCATTTACCTGGTGCCACCACTAGATGGCGCTTTGTTCTCAAGAACACATTAACACAAGCCAACAATTTAGCTGCGCTGAGTTGCAATCACTTGATTTTAACAAATATGAACACGAAGTGCTTCGGCCTTTTTATAAAAAAAAATAATCACGTTTTTTTTGCTGTTTGTGTTCAGCATTTAAAAATTATTTCATCCATTATTTGACCAAGGCTGGAAATCATAGCTGGAATGTGATTGTGAATTTATGACTGAAATAAAGCTGTTCATCGGCGTGTGTGAACCCGCGGCTCGTACTTTCACAGACACACTCTCCCAGAAAGTCATCGCCTCTTGCAATAATGCAGATCAAACATACTACACCTGTCCATAAATTAAAAGGAATATTTCAGCGTATACGCAAAATGTATTTCACTTAAACATTTCAGAATAAAACAAGGAAAGTGGACGTGCTGATCAAAAGGCAGATAAACCCGTGCGATTTATCGATAAAAATCCCAGAAAGTCATCGAGTCTCGCAATAATGCAGATAAAACATAATACACATGTCCATAAATAAAAAAGGAATATTTATGCATATACGCGAAATAAATTTCACTTATTATTTCAGAATATTACAGATTAAAACAAGGAAAGAAGAAGTGCTGAGCTGAAATATATTTAGTATATGTCTAAATATTCTTTTTTATTTATGGACAGGTGTATTACTAAGTGAAGACCTGTGTTCAGTTGTTCCCCGCACGGTGTATCTTCACGGAGAGTGTGTGTGTGTGTGCTTGTGCGCGTCTGATAGTGTTAACTAACTACCTGATTCGTGAATATGCCAACATATCTTCGTTAAAACGTAAAAATGTGTCGACATTGAGCACCATCAAAAGACATGAATGAACAAAGAAACATATTTTTTATTAAATGTTCTTATTTGCACACGAAGTGCTTCGGGCTTTTTATAATAATAAACATAATGTTTTTTTGCTGTTTGTGTCCAGGATTTCATCCATTATTTGACCACGGCTGGAAATAATAGCTGGAATGTGATTGTGAATTTATGACTGAAATAAAGCTGTTCATCGGCGTGTGTGAACCCGGATTTGTGCCTGAACTTTCACTTTACAAAAAGGCAGCGTTTTGATCAAAAGGTTGATAAACGCGTGCGATTTATCGATAAAAATCCCAGAAAGTCATCGCGTCTCGCAATAATGCAGATAAAACATAATACACATGTCCATAAATAAAAAGGAATATTTAAGCATATACACAAAATACATTTCACTTTTTATTTCACAATATTACAGATTAAAACAAGGAAAGAAGGAGCTTCAGTACAATGTGATGGCGAAATATATTTTAGGCAGAGACGTCTGCTCGGTCTTGTTAATTCGTTTTAAACCCCTCAATTCTGCCAATTTCCCCATCAGCGAAACCGGTTTGATAACTTCACACCTATTGTGAATGAAAGGTGAGAAGAGGGATTACAGTAACTGGGGGTCTGCGGGTGTTCACCTCGGAGCGCGCTGTCACGTTGTCACGTAGACTAAAACAAAATCATGTCTATACTTCATGTAGAGTCTGAGAATTTATTTACCTTAAGCTTTGTTGTATTGTTTTTAATCACTCTATACACAACCTATAATTTCACCATGCTATTTTACGAATGGAATTTTTTATGTTACACTCTAAAAACTGCTGGGTTAAATGTTAAAGTGCTGGGTAATTTTATCTATTTATTATTATTTAGTAGATTGTCTGTTAGAAATACCCCAAATGAAATTAATCCGTTGTTTTAACTACTGCAGAGATAGTTAATCAGCGGTAGTTTTCACTACTACTACTACTAATGATAATAATACTGAATGGAGAAAGCGCAGTCAAAGAAGAATCATCATTGCAGGAGAGAAGAAAATCAAGAGTAAATACATATCAGTATTTAAATATGTTTATGAGCTCTGTCGCTTGCTGTCAATGGCATAAGAGACATTTTCGGCTTCAGTTTCAATTTTCACAGCCGCCCGCGAGCTGCCACGGAAGCGCGCGAGATCCCTTTTCTCGAAACGTGCGTTCTTAATGGCCAGGTGAGAAACCTCAATGGAGAATGTACTGACTCCGCCCACTACTGACTGTTACTGCTAAATGCTGTGTTTGAAGTTTTTTTTTTTTTTTTTTTAAACCTGCGCAAATGTGTTCGTGTTAAAGCCAGCTCAGGCAAACCTGACGAATGCAGGAGCACACACACACACACACACACACACCTGTGACTTTGAGACGTTTACAGTAAATTCGCCGTAGACTGTGTTTATTTTGCTGAACATTATAAAACTGCCGTGTCCCATAAAACAGTGCATCTTTAATAAGCAATATTTACAATAGAACAAAGAAGGAAATAAGTGTTTGATGCATTGCAGTACTCTGTATTAACAAATGCCCTTATAAACTTGACCCTGAACAGCCACTGGCTGGCTTTAGCAACAATTGGTGATTTTCATTTATTTCTTTTTTTGTATATATATTTTCAAATGTTATAATAGAAAATGTATATGTATAATTTGTAAAATATATATATGAAAATGTATAATTTGTTGTGTCATCTGTTTACAGCGTTGGCTTAATTTGTGATTGAGACAAATAGGTTTAATTTAAATAATTTTTATTAGTAGTATAAGCCAGTGAAAAACACAGTAGTATACTGTAGGTGATTCCTGTCCTGCGATAACAGGCGCTAAACCTCTGGAACCTTTTAGTTGTTTTAGTATTGTTCTCAAGTGTGAATGTTTATATGGATTTAATCATCTGTCTCTGCTGCCGCATCACAGTTGTGATAAGTGATTAATGCCCCCATCAGATCTTTGCTGGTGGAACGTTATAGGGATAAATGACAAAAGAAATACTGATCTGTTGTAACGATGCGGGTCGCGCGAGATGCAGATCTGCGCATAAACTGTTCAGAACGGGCAGATCGACAGGCTGCTACCACAGCACAAAAAATACATAACTCTCTCTCATAGGTCCTCGGTAAGGGAATAAGCCCAGAGAGGATCAAAAGTTTTATTTTTGATTCCAGAGCGGAGGAATTCTGTTAATTTTGTGTTATCAGTTTTCTTTTGTTTACTTTAGTTTCCTAATTAATAATCCCACGCCACCTCCAAACGGAAAGGTCTTCCTGTGCGTATCATAAGCACTCTCACACACTCTTATTTCGTTAAACCTCTCTCAAGCCCTGAGTAAAAGCTCTTCTCATTAAAAACATCTCGTGGTGCGGCTCTCCATACCGCGCCACGTAACATCCGTATGGGCAGATATTTGTTCCAGATATTATGCGCCATTAATCAATTTGTTATGCCAATTTTTGACTATCAACAACAAAAAAAACTAATAAAAATATACCGAAAACATACTCAAGCAGAAGTTACATTTTGAGCTTTACTTTGCAGCAAAATATTATCGATCAGTGTATTAAACGGAACTACGTAGATAAAATACACCGTAATGCAAAATACATAGCCTGCATTTATATTCCGTATCTACAGCTATCGGTATAGATAAAGTCCACATGTATGTTACCGTGTCGTTAAGGATTATTAAGGATGTCTTGGAAAATATTTCAAAAATTTCATTTTTTTCCATATCATCTATTTATGAAACTATGTTGACAACGCCTGTACAGTATATAGACATGCCGTATAAACTGCCTGGACACTGTAGTTAACTGAAGCAGTCCATGCTCCACCTGGCGAGATTATACAGCATTGCAACCATCTTATTGGAAAGCGCATGGGGGCGTTTATGGGGCGGGGCATCGTTAACTGCGTCATCGCGGGGGATCACATTCCGAGCACGGATCGTGCACGGACTTGTCATGGTTCGCTATGGGACCCGCCATGTTCCAGGCGGCTATTTCGTGTGGCTCCTACTATGTTATATTATATTATGACTTGAATAAATCGGCTCACATTGGAGCATGCTGTCATGTTGGAAAAGCTAACGTTTATCTAGCGATTAGCCTATATATTTGCGTTTGTTGCGAGTATGTCTGCATTTTTATCAATAAATCGCACGCGTTTATCAGCCTTTTGATCAAAATTCTGTCTTTTGTAAAATGAAAGTGCGAGCCGCGGGTTTAAACACTCCGAAACACCAATCTTTATTCATGGCTGTGTTTGAGCCCACTTGTGAGTGAGTCCACTTCCTTGGATGAGAAGCAACCCCACACATGAATGGTCTCAGGATGCTTTACTGTTGGCATGACACAGGACTGATGGTAGCGCTCACCTTTTCTTCTCCGGACAAATTGTTGATTTAGGTGCAATCTTAGTAGCCACAATATCCTTGCCTGTGAAGCCATTTTTATGCAAGGCAATGATGGCTGCATGCGTTTCTTTGCAGGTCACCATGGTTAACAATGAAAGAACAATGATTTCAAGCATCACCCTCCTTTTAACATGTCAAGTCTGCTATTCTAACCCAATCAGCCTGACATAATGATCTCCAGCCTTGTGCTCGTCAACATTCTCACCTGAGTTATCAAGACGATTACTGAAATGATCTCAGCAGGTCCTTTAATGACAGCAATGAAATGCAGGGGAAAGTTTTTTTCGGGATTAAGTTCATTTTCATGGCAAAGAAGGACTATGCAATTCATCTGATCACTCTTCAGAACATTCTGGAGTATATGCAAATTGCTATTATAAAAACTTAAGCAGCAACTTTTCCATTTTCCAATATTTATGTAATTCTCAAAAGTTTTGGCCACGACTGTATATTTAAAATGCATATACAAAATACAACACTACTGTTTTAGGCTAACAATCATACACTTTTGTAATCTTTGCTGTACTTCGTTTTTTTGCACACACAGACACACACACACACAGACACACACACACACACGGGTGCGTTACAATAATAATAATGATGATGATGATGGAGAAAGTACAGTGAAAGAAGAATCATCACTGCAGGAGAGAAGAAAATGAAGAATAAATACATATCAGTATTTACAGTTTGAGCTCGACACGTTTATGAGCTCTGTCGCTTGCTGTCACTGAGCGCCTGAGAGAGGCTAGTTTCTAGTCTTTAGGAATATTGCTTGTTTCCCATATCAGGTTAAAGAGTCTTAGTCTTGGCAGTCGTTTGGCTGTTCTTATGATTTTCCTGACTATTGCCTGTGCTTTCTTATATTGGATTAGTTTTTCTAGTGAGTGTATTTTCTAGTGAGTGATCTTTGTATTTTATCTTCCCTCTCTTGTCAGTTGCTTCCTCCTATTTTAATTATTATTGGGTAATGGCCACGCGTCCTTCCCAGTTTCCTATTATTTCTATTGTCATCCAGTGTGCTGTTGTTTATTTATTTATTTTTATGCTGCTTTCCTCTGTCCATATTTTGACTGATGTTGTTTCATGTTAATTCCTGCTTTTCATTACTTTATATTTAGTTCCTTCTTCCACTAGTATTGCTGCTCATCCTCCATTCCCCTTTTCTCTGTCTTTCCTAATTGTTTTATAGCTTAATATCTTGTATTCCCTTTTTGTTTTTAGTCATGCTTTGTGGTTTTTCTGGTGTGTCTATATGAATTTTATAAGCTCTTTTCCATATTAAGCTTCTTTAATTTAATTGTAAGATCTTTATTTATGTATTAATTGCACCTTCATTTAATCTTTCACTGACTTTTTCCCAGTTTAGTCCGTCTGTCCCCAGATGTTTTTTGGTCGCGTTTTCTATGATCTTTATCTTCTCTATTTTCTTGTTTGTCTGTCAGTTGATTACATCTACCATCAATAGCACAAAGTTGTTTTGGTTTACTATCAGTGTGTTTTCTTTCATTTTGTTACATCTTTACATCATTTGTTGCCATGTTGTCTGTGGCTTTTAGTGCCTTTACATTATTCCTATTCTAGTCTTCTGTACTTCCGCTGCCTTTTTGTTTACTTCACATCCCCTGTATGCTGCACTGATGTAATTACAGCATTTGAATTTGTTTCCTGCTACGCATTTCCCATATTCATGCTCCCCTGCACATCTCCCACACCTTTGCTTTTCTCTACACACTGCTGCTATATGCCCTGTCATGGCGTGCACAAATCTATTTTCGCTCCTCGCTCACTTCTTGCTCACTAGCTAGACGGCCTTCCCTTCTACAGGTATGCGGGAGCGGAACTGCGGAATTAGACACGGCTGATGAGCCATTTTCAGTGCAGCCCACAAGGTGTTGAGATCTATGGGACTGAGATCAGGGCTTTGTGATGGCCAATACCTTGACTTTGTTGTCCTTAAGCAACTTTGTATATAATATCCATATAATTTTATTTTCTCATGATGCCATCTATTTCGTGAAGTGCACCAGTCCCTTCTGCAGCAAAGCAGCCCCACAACATTATACTACCACCCTCATACTTCACAATTGGGATGGTGTTCTGAGGCTACAAAGCTTCACCCTTTTTTCTCCAAATTTACCGTTTATCATTATGGCTGAACAGTTCAATTTTTGTTTCATCAGACCACAGGACATGTCTCCGGGAAGTTAAGATTTTTGTCCCCATGTGAAGTTGCCATCAAGGCCACATGCACAGGCGTTACTATCCGAAGGAGGAGGAATCGATACGGCGCATGCGCCCTGCCACCGTTTTAAACTCCTAAAATCTTACCTGCTATAGTTAAAACATCTCTGTAATTTTACTTCTCTTAAACATGTACCAATCTGTGAAAAAAAGAAAACTTACCTGGGACGATGAGAGAGCGCTCGGCTGCTGATATGCCATTTTGGCGCCGGTGGTTTAAAACGGTGGCCGAATCGATCTTTCTTCCCTCGGATATTAATGGCTGTGCATGTGGCCTTGATGACGTATTTTTGCCAGTGGTTTAGCACACTAGATTCATAGGCGTAATTTCGCAATTCGTCCGTGTGACAGAGGAGTTGTAAAAACAAGTTTTGTGTCTGTAAGCAGTCAGAGTCGTATATTTCAGAGTTGTGGCCGTAGATTTTGGAATCCAACTCGGACAAAACACAGAATTACACACAAATCTTTTTTTTTTTTTTTTACGCACGATTATTTTTGACAGTGATTTTATTCCATAATCAGAGAGATCGCGAAGGCTATAGCGATAATTAAGACCGGAATCTTGGGCATGGATGGCACTCTGGTGACGCGGTGTTGTCTGAGCGGGAGTTAAAGAGGAGTTAGCGGTGATTAGAGATTGGGATCAGGTGTACAGAGAGAGCGGCGACTGAGGCGGTGAGAAGCAATAAGCGGGGTGGATTCTGGAGCAGGAGCGCGCAAGTGATCATGGGGGATTGTTAGAGGAGTGCGTGGCTTGGTGTGGCGTGATGATACAAGTTATATCCAGTCAGTTACTCTAAGCATTATCTTTTACCTTATTGTTCATCCTTTTCCTGTTTTCTTGCTGACACTCAGTGATACTGAAGATGAACAGTCAGGAAAACAGGAGAGTGAAATCATTAGTATTAAAGATCTACATTTACAGAACAGTAACGTGATTCATTTTAGCACTGAGTCAGTTTTCCACACTGTGATCTACTTTTACTTCATTAGTAGTGATTGTTAAAATGTCTCAGTCCACCTCTGACAGCTTCATCATTTACATCTGAGCACACACACTGTACTCCAGTTTAATCTGTTAATTATTTAAGTAATAGTGTTGGGAATTAATAATACTTAAAAATAATGATTTATTTCTCTTACAGCGAGTCCTAAACCTGTGGTGATTATAAAGCCTGATACACAGGTGTACAGAGGAGAGAGAGTGACTTTCAGGTGTGACATACAGACAGGAGGAGACACTGAGTGGACATACAGCTGGTATAACAATAATAACACAGAGCTACAGAACACAACACAGGAGATCAGCTTTGACTCAGTTAGCGACTCTGACGGGGGTAAATACACCTGCAGAGGGAGGAGAGGAGACTCTCAGCTCTCAAACATCAGTGATGCTGTTACACTCTCTGTATCAGGTGAGTGTTTAATGACTTTTATTTATTATGATATTACTTTTTATGTTACTTTTTATGATGTTACAACATACTGCAGTTTGTTTATTTTTTCTCTGAGTGAATTTAAAGCTTCCTTCTGTTAGTTTACTTTTAATGTTTACTCTCTTCAAGGTCACATGTTACACTCCTCTTTAAACAAGTTTGCGTGCTGTATGTCCTAGAGGTCTCCAACGTGCGTCTGTTAATGTTGAGGCTGAAATAAACTCAGATCCTGCATTCTGACAAGCTTGATTTTAGTTCTTAAGAACTAAAGAAGGTGATATAAAGACTCACCTAGCCTAGTTTATCTTTTAGAAACAGAGAACAGCAGTGAAATAGTGGAGGGTCTTCTGTTATATCAGGTCACAATAAAAGAGAAATCTGATAAGCTTGCACATACATGTAATCATTTTATTATTAATATCTACTATCTACTAAGAGAGAAATGTATAAAACAAAAGAACGCATCATGTTTGTACAGCTGGACTGAAGGTGATGCACATCTGAGTAAAACATTCATTTATGTAAATAGTCTCATTTACTCACTTGGAGGAAACCACACAGTCTGGATAAACAGAATAATCACATCATGCAGAAATGTGTCTGGTGTTATTTTCCCTATAAATAATGTAGAATAATTTATCTTTTCAACAAAAAGTAATAAATAAGAAGATTCTATAATTATTAAGATAAAACCACTAACAACACAGAGACATTACTAAGATGTTTTACTCTGTAGAGGTGATTAGTGTAAAGTGTACTTCACATCCTGAACTGTTTCATTTCTAACAGAAAAACCAAAACCTGATCTCACATCAGACCTTAAAGGAGCTGCACTGACAGGAAACTCAGTGACTCTGACCTGCACACTGAAGCTGCAGTCTGCTGGATGGAAGTTTTACTGGATTAAAGACACACAGAGCACTGAGACTAATACATCTCACTACTTCATCAGATCAGTTAGAGTCTCTGATGGAAGTCAGTACAAGTGCAGAGCTGGAAGAGGAAACCCAGTGTATTACACACAGTACAGTGATGCACTCTGGGTAAAAGTTACAGGTGAGTAAGAGAGCTTGTTCTTTAAAACACCAAACCAATGTAGAGTTTCTCATCTTTAGTGTGTTAAATCACGACCAGCATGAGTGTGAATAAATGTAGACAAGTGTGAACATTTTTGTTAATGATGGGCTCAGAATCTGAAAGTCTGAGAAAGACTCATGATCTCTGCTTTGTTCTGTGTGCCATTTCTCACACTCACAAATCACAGATGACACAGGTTGGTGGATGATGTGTAGCATTTACTCTGAGAATGTGAACTGATCCACTGACACATACTGCATCAATACCAGCCGTGATGAGTTCAGCACCCACATACAGTGCATAAGTAACAGATAGCCAGACTTACAAACCTTCAGGGGAGAACACCTCAGTCCTTATCAAAATTTCCATTTTATTTTTAACAATGAACTTTGTCTCAAAGCAAGGTTATAGAACATAAGAAAGAAAAAACATAGTGTGAAAAGTCCTAGATGTTAGACAAAATCATCTCCTGGATATTGTGGCAAGGATAAAGCCCTCTTAGATGGTATGAGGAAGAAACCTTCTCTGCAGTTGTGTACAGTGTGATGCAGGTACAGTATCTTTAGAATGTAAGGGCATGTATTACTTAGGAAGGTTGTTGTTGTCCTCAAAGTCCACAAAGGGTTGGCATCATTGTTTTGATATGCCCAAATGATCACGAAGCAGAATCCTGCTGGAGCTTGTCCTTCTCTGGATGCCCCGGGATCCTCGCAGGGTTGGCCTGTCTACTGCAGCTGGCACAATCTCCAAATTCTTAGTTATGGGTAGAAAAAGACGAACAGGTGGAAAGGAAAGAGCGTAAAATACAGCCTGCAAATTTCCAAATGTGAAAAGGAAATGTTATACGTTTTTTAATCCTATTTCAGCAAATTTCATCACAGTAGAGAGGCAGTGATCATATAGTATAGTTAGTTAAGACCACATCTTATTTACATTTCTCTAAATATGTAATCAGACCAGCAGTTAGAACTTATGGACAGCGGGACAAAAGTTTCCACAGTGGAGTCCCTCACCACCACACACCCTTAACTCTGGTCATTTTTAAACAGGTACCTGGACATCAGTCTTGTAGTCACACTGCTGAATCTCTAACAGTCATTTACATCCAGTGTTTTAAGTCCCATCCATCATAATCTGTTCTGTATACATAAGCTCAGATTCATTATAAACACAAAGGTCAAATCAGTCATTTTAAACCACTTTAGATCAGTCTATGATAATAATATTTCTCAGTTTTCCTTAAAACAAAATAAGGAGCAATAAAATGGATTAATACATAATGATTAAAGGAAAGTAAACATTAACTGAAGAAATTCCTACAAAGCATTAAATCAGATCAGATCATGGGGGGATAAACACATGTACTCATCACTTATTAACTCAACCTAGTTGCTTTAATGGAAATATTAGTCAGATTGTTTGAAGAATTTTAATACTGTAAAGAGCAAATGACTGTCCACTGAAACAACAGGAACAATCATCATTTAAACAGAGGCTTACTCACATGGACAGCTTATTTCATTGTAACCATTTATTACAGCTGTATCTATTATTTGTGCTGATGATTTTTGTTTAGGTCCAAGTGCAAATGCTTGACTTAAGTTTCCACAAAAATGGTGATACACTGTAAACCCTAATGCTCAAAGTAATTAAACACATTGAGTACTGTTAACCTAAATAACTGAATGAGTAATAATTTTGAGTACGTAAGTAACAATAACTTAAGTAATCTTCCACCAACGTAAATTCTATAGAGCACTCGTGACGCAGTGGTATATGGTTCGCCTGCCATGTGGAAAGTCCGGGTTCGATTCCCATGCTGGATGGTCTGCAACAGTTTTTTTTTATTTGTTCAACAAACTCTATAATTGATAGTTCTGTTTACTTAAAATTGGAAACATCATTAATTAAAACATTTGATGTAACTGATTACCTCAAATATTTTGAGTTTTGCCAACTTAATCGGGTTTACAGTGTAGATTATTTCCTTTTTCACTGTGGAGCACAGACAGTTTTAATGAGGTTTATTTAGCTGAATGTTATTATTTAAAATTATATATTATTATAAATTATATGTAATTTATAATTGTAAATTTGTAAATTTTGAATTGTTTGTTCATGGTTCTTACTTTAACAAATGAAAATAAACAAGTGAGATGGTGTAAGGGACTACCACTAGACGTCACTTTGTGCACATGTTTGTTTTTGTTTTGTACTTTTTGTTAGTCGACTCAGTTTCCCAGAATGCACCTCGGTCCGGTGATGCGGGTGCTCACCTGAACCGAGGTAGCTTATTATTATTGTTATAAATAGCTGGTTGTTCTGGGAAACCGGGTCGAGCATTAATACTGTCAGTGGGCATTTGGTTTGGTTTGGTTTTATTTTACTTATGTTAGTTCATCTGGGCTATGATGTGTTCTGTGATTTGTGTAATGTGTAAGTGTGTCTTCTGGGTTTCTTTTGTGTATTTATGTGTGTGCTGTGTTGTGTGTTTAAGTTTCCTTTAGCCTCCGGTGTGCTCCCTTAGCCTCCGGTGTGCTCCCTTAGCCTCCGGTGTGCTCCCTTAGCCTCTGGTGTGTCCCGCTTTAGCCTCCGGTGTGCTCCCTTAGCCTCTGTTGTGTCCCCATTTAGCCTCCGGTGTGTCCCCCCTTTAGCCTCCGGTGTGTCCCCCCTTTAGCCTCTGTTGTGTCCCCATTTAGCCTCCGGTGTGTCCCCCCTTTAGCCTCCGGTGTGTCCCCCCTTTAGCCTCCGGTGTGTCCCCCCTTTAGCCTCCGGTGTGTCCCCCCTTTAGCCTCTGGTGTGTTGCCCCTAGCTTCTGGTGTTCAGTCTCTTTCTCTAGTCTCTGTCTCTAGCCCCTGTGTCCCTGGTCCTGTCTTGTCCCTAGTTTCCGGGTCAGTCCTAAAGCCTTCATCTCAGTCCTACAGGGTCTGAAATGCTTAATGGGCCTGTAAATGTCTAGAAAAGTCTGTATATGTTAAAAGAAGCCGGTATGTGTCTAAAGAGACTGGGTATGTGTGTGTTTGTCCAGAGCCCTATGTTTTGTTTGTTTTATGCACTATTAAAAACTTAATGTTGATACAAGCCCTCTGCGCCTATGCCTGCCCTTTATGCCCACGGCGATAACATCCGCCCGAATCGCCGGTCATACCAGTTCGTGACAGATGGGAAAATTTTTCCAAAGTTTTTCCAAACTTTTCAACTTGCCTAATTGTGCACAGTGTGTGTGTGTGTGTGTGTGTGTGTGTGTGTGTGTGTGTGTGTGTGTGTGTGTGTGTGTGTATGTGAATGTGTGTGTGTGTGTGTATATATACAGTCGTGGCCAAAAGTTTTGAGAATTACATAAATATTGGAAAATGGAAAAGTTGCTGCTTAAGTTTTTATAATAGCAATTTGCATATACTCCAGAATGTTATGAAGAGTGATCAGATGAATTGCATAGTCCTTCTTTGCCATGAAAATTAACTTAATCCCGAAAAAAAACTTTCCACTGCACTTCATTGCTGTCATTAAAGGACCTGCTGAGATCATTTCAGTAATCGTCTTGTTAACTCAGGTGAGAATGTTGACGAGCACAAGGCTGGAGATCATTATGTCAGGCTGATTGGGTTAGAATGGCAAACTTGACAATTTAAAGGGAGGGTGATGCTGGAAATCATTGTTCTTTCATTGTTAAACATGGTGACCTGCAAAGAAACGCGTGCAGTCATCATTGCGTTGCATAAAAATGGCTTCACAGGCAAGGATATTGTGGCTACTAAGATCAACTATTTATAGGATCATCAAGAACTTCAAGGAAAGAGGTTCAATTCTTGTTAAGAAGGCTTCAGGGCGTCCAAGAAAGTCCAGCAAGCGCCAGGATCGTCTCCTAAAGAGGATTCAGCTGTGGGATCGGAGTGCCACCAGTGCAGAGCTTGCTCAGGAATGGCAGCAGGCAGGTGTGAGCGCATCTGCACGCACAGTGAGGCGAAGACTTTTGGAAGATGGCCTGGTGTCAAGAAGGGCAGCAAAGAAGCCACTTCTCTCCAAAAAAACATCAGGGACAGATTGATCTTCTGCAAAAAGTATGGCGAATGGACTGCTGAGGACTGGGGCAAAGTCATATTCTCGGATGAAGCCTCTTTCTGATTGTTTGGGGCATATGGAAAAAGGCTTGTCCGGATAAGAAAAGGTGAGCGCTACCATCAGTCCTGTGTCATACCAACAGTAAAGCATCCTGAGACCATTCATGTGTGGGGTTGCTTCTCATCCAAGGGAGTGGGCTCACTCACAATTTTGCCCCAAAACACAGCCATGAATAAAGAATGGTACCAAAACAGCTTCCAACAGCAACTTCTTCCAACAATCCAACAACAGTTTGGTGAAGAACAATGCATTTTCCAGCACGATAGAGCACCGTGCCATAAGGCGAAAATGATAACTAAGTGGCTCGGGGACCAAAACGTTGAAATTTTGGGTCCATGGCCTGGAAACTCCCCAGATCTTAATCCCATTGAGAACTTGTGGTCAATCCTCAAGAGGCGGGTGGACAAACAAAGTGCTTGTAATTATATTTCAGTACATCACAAACAACTGAAACAAAGATCTAAAAGCAGTTTAGCAGCAAACCTTGTGAAAACTAATATTTGTGTCATTCTCAAAACTTTTGGCTACGACTGTACATGAACTGTAACATTCTGTATAAATGTATAACTACCTGAGAAAAGTAAGATACTATGTATGCATTATAATAGACATGCATTTGCACAATGTGATTGCGCAAAGTCCTGAATGGTTATCATCTGTTTCAAGTCAGCTATAGTCATTTTGCTGTCCAGGGTTACGGGATATGATGGCTGAGATGTTATTCTTCCTTTTACTAAATTATCTAATTCAGTGTTTGTTACTTTTAATTCTTATTCTGGTGAACCCCCAGTAATGTACATGAAGAATACAACATATTAGTCAAAAGACGGCCAGAAGTATAAATTTGGGTCTTTTTTTGAGAGGTCTGAATTTGCGTCCTTTTCTGTATAGTACATTGTGAAACGCTGCGTAAAAACACTCACTCTTAATTACTCATGCTTTGTCATAAACTCCACCTCACTGTTCGCCAAGCGCACTTTGTTTCTTTATGTAAAAACAGGTCGGGAGCACAATTATTAACTACAACAAAGTATATATTTTTGGCTGTCATTGGTGCTGAAGTGAAGAAAAATTATATTCCTTTTTAATTAGTGTGAGGATTAATTTGGAAACATGTGAGTGACCGAGCCCGAGAACACAGAATCATCCAAGATGACAAGTTTGATTTTAATGATGAAAATATGGTGACAATGAAAGAACTGCCAGTTGCAGGATGTCTATAGGACAGCCCCTGACACTGCAGTTAACTGAAGCAATCACTGCGCTCTCTGGAGCCACTATACAGCACTGCAATCGGCTTATTAGAACAGCGCAAGAGGGCGTTAATGAGGCGGGGCTATGTTCACTGCATCATCGCAGAGGACGCGTTTTGTGCATGAGTCGGCTAGGAACCCATCATGGATCGGCCTGGGACCGGTCATTTACCTCACTGTTTGAAATGGCTATGCCTGTACTATTACAGAGTTAAAAAACTCTTCTTTTTTGTAGGATTGTGATAATTTTTGACCACAGCAAGATAGAGACTGTGCTTGTAATTTAAGGGAACTAAGAGGAATATGCATTCATCAATTTAAAGGTCTATGAGCCAGGCAAGCATGGGACTTGGGCAAGGTGATCTGCTGGGGTTAATGTAAAATTATGATTCAATTATTCCTGTGGGACTGAAAACCACACTTACTTCAGCAGGAAACACCTCAATCTGTTGTTTTCTCCCAGAATGCAGTGCAAGTTAAAATGTATGTTTTGGTAGCTGCTGACCAATATATAGTTCTAAGCACATTTACACGAATATCACTGAACTGTATACAGTGTAATGCATCATTTCATTTGCGTAATGATGAGCAAATGCAGTAAGTCTACAGTATGTCTTAATTATGGACACTTTGTTTAGTAAAATGCTGCTAGGAAAAGGGTCATTTTATGAGGAAAAATGGGAAAAGGAAAGGGTTTAAAGGGGGAGGAAAGGGTGACACATGTGGGCAGTAGCTCCTGCTGATTTCTAATATAACCTGGCACACCCAGCGCTTCTTGGGAGCGGCCACAGACAGGAATCTAACGCGATCTCAGCCAACGACAGCTGTTGCTCCTCTGGTAACTGCAGCAGTGACCCGGCTCGAGAAGGGGGCCTTTTACCTTTTCCTCTGCTCCAGCTGGATCGCGAAGGCCGGCTCTCTGCGAAAGTGAAAGTGCCGCAGCACTTTTCAATCCACCCACCTTTGAAGTCCCTGGGGTGCATGACGACATCCTGATTGCATGCCACACTCTAGTTTAACATCCGCCACGTGTTCTTCTCACTCCCAAAGCTCCACGCCTTGCTTTTATAAAGCAGAGCAAGCTTACCTACAAGGAGTCCTAAAGCTGTGGTGAGCATAACACCTGATAATCATGTGTTCAGAGGAGAGAAAGTGACTCTCAGATGTGACATACAGGGAGGAGGAGACACTGAGTGGACATACAGCTGGTATAAGCTGGTATAAGATTGATAACACACTCTACACAGACCGGAGTTCAGCCTCAGCTCAGTTAGTAATGATAACGGTGGTAAATGCACCTGCAGAGGGAGGAGAAGCAGTGACTCTCAGAGCTCAGAGATGCTCTTACACTCATTGTCTCAGGTGTGTGTGTGTGTGTGTGTGTGTTTTGCTTTGTCATTATTTATATGTAACAAGGTCGCCACTCTGTGTGAATGTATGTATTTATTTATTGATTGATTGTCCATCAGTCACAGCAGAGACAGTAGTGAGTGTGTCTCCACTGAGCTGGCTGACTGAAGGAGACTCAGTGACTCTAAGCTGTGAGGTTAAACACTCCTCTACAGCCTGGACATTCAGCTGGTACACAGATGTTCCCTACAGAGACAGTCAGGGTTCCCTCGGGTACAGGACAGCGCTCCTCTCAGACAGCAGCAGAGGATCTGGAGGCTCCTACACTCTCAGTCCTGTTACTCTCAACCACACAGGAGTAGTCTTTCCACAGACTTCATGTTGAGGTGTTGAACAAGGCTCTTAGCACTATCTGCTTCAGGGAGCTGTATTCTGGCAGACCCTGCGCTCTGACCCCGTCTACCTTACTGTGATATGTGAAAAGGTTATTTTTACTGTGCTGTAAGGTAGATGTAAAAAATAATAGAACCCTCACACCCTGTGCAGTCCACAAGGGCCCCTATAATGCCATCTTACATCTCCTTTCTGACATTGTCCTTTCCATGTTAGTGAAGTACAGCCAAAAACACATATACAACAATCATTCCCTGCTTCATTCCCTGTTTTAATTTTTAAAGTTTTTAAAAGAAGCCATTTTTAATATCAGTTTCGGTTTTCGACCAAGTGCATCCTAACTTCTTGGTTTCGATTTCGGCCCAGAATTTTCATTTTGGTGCATCACTAGTAATAATAATAATGATCATCAGCATCAATGAAGATTTAAAATCTATCTATCTATCTATCTATCTATCTATCTATCTATCTAGAATACATCACCCATGCTTAATCCATTCTGTTTATAATCATATAATAATGATATTATATAATATATAAATATAATATATTGTGTATCTTTTAGATGAATCTCCTCCAGTGTCTCTGATCATCAGTCCCAGCAGAACTCAACACTTTACTGCTGACTCTCTCTCACTGAGCTGTGAGGACCAGAGAGACTCTACTGGATGGACAGTGAGAGGATACACACACAGTGAGACACTGTACAATAGTTCATCAGTTTCAGGATCTACATGTAACATCAGCTCCCTCTCTACATCACACACTGGAGTTTACTGGTGTCAGTCTGAATCTGGAGGACGCAGTCATTCTCTCAACATCACAGTGCACAGTGAGTCTCTACAGTAAATACAGAAAAACCTTGGATTGCAATTGACTTGGTCTGCGACTGTTTCGCCTGTTTCAATAACTTTCAAGGTCTTGAAATATGAGCAGTATTGTGGGTAATCGTCTCCCATGCTCGGTCTCGGGGCGACGTGCATCACTTGTATAGTCAACATCTGTTCACAAATATACTGTTTACTACAACACTGTGAGTGTGTAAAGCATTTTATATTTAGTATATGTGTGCGTGCATGAGCGCTTGTGTGAGTGAGAGTCCCTGTCTGTGAACTGGTGTGTGTGGGTGTGGGTGTGTGTGTGCGCGCATTGTGTGTGAAAGTAGCAGTACTTTTCTCCATTTAGCTCTCCATTATTTTTCCTCCAAGTATCCCCCTTCTTCCTCCTGCCCTCTCTCTGGCTATGTCTGAAAGTTGGTGTGTGTGTCTGTGCGTGCGCTTGTATGAGTGAGAGTCTCTGCGCGTATGGTGTGTGTGGTCTGTGTGTGTGTGTGTGTGTGCGTGTGCGTGTGTGTGTGTGAAAGTCATCCTACATATCAGCCCTCCCCCCCCCCTCTCGCCCGCTCCTCTTCTCCTCTCTCTGCTCTCCCTCACTGTAGCCATGGTTCTTTTTAAGCGTAAACTGCAGATTAATTTGCTTTATTTCTACTTTATATTTTGTGTTACTTATTTTTATATGAATGTTCTTGGGTTGGGGAACGAATCATCAAAGTTTCCATTATTTCTTAAAGGGGAGATTTTCTTTGATATACATTCCGGAACAGATTATGCTCACAATCCAAGGTTCCATTGTACTTAATATGCATAACTTGACATTAAAAAATATTTTAAAGTATGATATAGAAATTAACTGATATTTCTCTCTGCATCACTTCATTGGTTATATATTGGTTGTGTATTTTATGTATATTTTTATGTAAGTGAGTTCATCAGCAAATCCTTTTTCTTCTTGGAGCACATCAGCAGAAACGCTAAGATCATTAAGACGACAAGCATGAAGGCCAAACTTATTATACCAGCGAATCCAGAAGCTGAAACTAGGGAAAGAAAGGAACCCAGATAGCCATTTAAACATTGCATATTGAAGTCATTGTTCAAATCTAACTCCTAGGTTAGATTGTAACATCACAGTGCACAGTGAGTCTTTAATGTGCTTATTAGTAATACATTAATATACATAATTTAACAACATTAAAAAAAATGAGATCATATTTTTTTAACAAACATGGAATAAATTAAGAACTGACTATATGCAACATTTATAGTCAGTTCTTAATTCATTCCATGTTTGTTAAAATTATGATGTTACTTGTGCGGCAGGGAGGACAACATTATCAGGTTTAAAATATCAGTATGTTCTATATCAGGGTTTAGTTTAACTTTTAATATTAATAATATTCTAAATAAAAATCAACCACAAAGAATAAATACTGAAGTACTGAAGGAAAATTAATTAATAGGAAATGTAGGTTAAGCCTATAGGTCATATAATTGCTAAATTATTAAATTTAGAAAGTAATATGGATTCATAAGCCATTTAACAGGTGTTTCTCTACAGTGCAACATGGCGTATGGCTCCAAACCTGTTGTTCTGTTCCAGTCCCATAAGTTCTTTCTTGTAGATGTCGTAATTATGACCATAACCTATTATCCATACCAAGTCAAAGAAAAAAAGAAAATATATTGAATACAGATCTGGAGTCTGCACAGAAATTGCCAAATAAACTATTTACAGACATGTACATATGTACGTATTTAATGCACCCAATTTTAAGTGGGTAAAGTGGGTAACCCTTTAATGTAGACAAACCTAGCAAACTTGCAGTATCTCAGCCATATTTCAGCAACTGGACATGAGACAATAACAAACTACTAAAATATTCATAACTCAAATCACCCAAAATGCAGTTTAATACCTCATTTGATGTGACGGGTCACATTTGGGCCTTAAATATGATGGTGTGACCATATGGTAACGTCAAATGATAGTGATCAGTAGTCCTGTATGTTAGAACTACACTTGAATTTAAGACTTTCGGTGTTCAAGGTCTTTCTCTTTCCTACAGATGGTGATGTGATCCTGGAGAGTCCTGTCCATCCTGTAACTGAGGGAAATCCTCTGACTTTACACTGTTTATATCGCAACACAAAGATCTCAGACTCTGGTGCTGATTTCTATAAAGATGATTCAGTTCTCCAGAAGCAGACTACAGGAGAGATGACCATCAGTAGTGTCTCAAAGTCAGATGAAGGTTTCTACCACTGTACACACCCAGAGAGAGGAGAGTCACCCAAAAGCTGGGTTTCAGTCAGAGGTGAGGAAACCACGTCTTCTTACTTGTGTTAGATTTGTAACAATATGCATTCTTAATGCAGTGTTTAAACTGATATCTGTGTTCTTTTCTTTCCCTAGTTTCAGCTTCTGGATTCATTTATGTACTTATAGCACTGAGTTCGGCCTTCGCACTTTTTTTCTTACTGATCTTACTGATCCTGCTGGTGCGCTCCAAGAAGAAAAAAGGTTTGATGATCAGCTCTTTATGTCTATAGCACAATAAATATGTCTAAACACAATTGTGTACTTGCTATTTTAAATAATTGACCTTTTTTAGATATATTGTTTTAAACATGATCATGTTTCACATGTTTTACTCTGTTGAGAAGATGTAGAATATCAGACTCCTTCTGCAGTAATTCTGGACACCGATCAGCCTTCAGGTCAGTATAGAGACCCCCTTTTACAGTACATTAGTTACTTTTTTCCTAGTCTTTTTTCCCTATTTAAAAGGTGGTGATAATGTCCATGAAAATACTGATACTAGGACCACAGGAATAGTTTTAAAGTATTTTACACTTTTTCACCATGCCATTATTTATTTAACAAAAATTAAGCCAAAATCAAAATAAAAAATGAAGCAAATGGCTTTATAACTACTTCCAGATAGATGCGAAGCAACACTTGCTTTAAGACAACTGCTTATGTCTTTCACTCTTGGCATTGTGTTAACACACACCTGAAGACAAGTAGACCAGAAAACTGGGAAAACATCTGCTTCTCTAGAGGTCTGCACACCTGCTGATGATGAATTAATCAAGGGCTGATGATTAGCAACACTTGCCTGAGTCCTGAACACCTAAATCCTGTGGAATCAATAAGGGGGTATTTAGTATTGGCCTCATGTTTTTTTTTTTTTTTTTTAATTATATACTTTTATTTATATATATATATTAAAAAGCTATGATTTGGGGAAAACTTTATACAGATATCTTAGGGAGTAAAACAGTGGGCTAACATCAGTGAGCTCTAGAGGTGTTACTCTGCAGTAGGCATCTACAGTATGCCAGCTAGTGCAATTGGATTTTACTTAAATTTTATGAAAAAAGAAAATGGACTGTGGACAACAGCATGAGATTACCACATAACATGCACACTACAGTGCAAAAGTACACAGTGCACATACTTTCTTTATATATTTTTTTAAAGAGCCAGACATTTTTGTATTTTTAATATACTGTAGTCTTGACAAACAGTTCTCCAGGCTTCCTGAATGAATTTTTTCCAGTCCCTGTTCATGACCAGTTTAAGAAGAATGCTTGTTTGTTTAGCCACACAGTGACCTAGGAATGGTTCAAGCCAAAAAAACATCATCTAACTTTAGTGCGTGAACCAGTGAGAAACTGGTGCAGGTGATGACAGCATTCAGCATCAGCAGTATAATAATCACCAGGCTGATCATCTGAGTGTTTGCTACAGACTAGAGGGGAAATGAGGTCACTTTCGCCTGTTACATAAACAACCATTTTTATATATTTTTTACATTCTCTAGAATAACTTTAGCCACTTTGTAGTCTGTCGCAGTAAAGCATTTGTTTCCATTTCTTTAATGTAATCGACATTATTTAGTTTAATTTTGTATGAAGAAATGAGAGGTGGCTCAAGTTTGCACAGTATTGTAATTAGATGTTTTTTTTTTAAAGCAATGATGATACAGACAGACAGAATGATAAAATGAGGCCGTGTCTGTAACCTTTTATAGATGCTGCCGCTGAACCGAGTGATGTGACTTATGCTGAAATTGAACTAAAAAAACTAAAGAAACCAAAGAAAAAGCCAGGTGTGAATAAATTATTTCAATTTATTAACAGAATTGCAATTTTTTTTGTATTTCATATTACCCATTTGTGTATTTATCTTAAAATAACAGTAATTAAAACGAAATCATAATAAGGTAGCGTATACCGTATACATGTGATGTAGTTTATGTGGAAGTAAAGTTTAAGTGGTTTATCTTAGTGAATGATGTTGCTGCCCACTAGGAAAGAGTAAGAGAGATGAAACTGTGTACTCAGAAGTGAAGAAGGACACAGATGAAGGTAAGATGAGATAAAAATGTACACACAATCTCTCCAGAGAGCACTATTGCTTAAGCAAAGAGAGAGATTTACACTACAGTTCATACATGCGGCAGTTTATCTAATAGAGACTTGAGCTTGATGGTGTGGTGTGAGGTTTAATAATATTGGTTCGTTTCTTAAAGAAAGACAGAGAAAAGTACAGAAACACATGTTTAATTCAGATTTGTTTTTAGAGAATATAGCCTAGTGAAGTTTCAAGACAAAATCAACAGTGATTGTCAAACAGACTCGGCACAGTGACATAGAAACCCTAACACCAACTAGTGGTTTGCTGGTGTAATTGCAGAGTGACACACACACACACACTTACGCACAAATATTCATGCTCACATCACTGCAGGCCACTCGCATAGTCTCTTTACGTAGCTTGGTTATATAATGTGTATATATACACAGGTAAATTAATTTAATTCAGTTTCACCTGTATAGTGCTTAAACAGTGGCCATTGTAGCAAAGCAGCTTTATAGACATAAAAATTTTGTAAATGTTACAAAAATAAAACCAAAAGTATACATGTATTGCATGATCAATGAGTCTTTAATGAGCATGCATGAGGAGAATATGAGGAAGAAATGTGAATATGGTCAAAATTGCTAATTTAGTTAATGTTAAATGATGACGGGGAAGTGGTGAGGAAAAACTCTCTAAAATATTATAAATCAGTAAAATGCGTATTTGATCCACTACCAACCAACAGTAATTCTGCCTCCCAAAGTCTGCTGATGTGCTTAATTTATGAAGGTATTTCTAACAACAACTCCTTATGTGTGTAAAAACCACCTGTCCACAGAGTCTCTTCCATTCTATTTGTAGCCTGTCACATGAAACCCCGTTTCTTTAATTTAATCTACATTATTTAATTGAATTTATGAAGAAATGAGAGATGTTTGTATAGCATTGTAATTAGGAATGATGATACAAATATAAGGAATGGGGGAGATAAGGCTGTGTCTGAAACCTTTTATAAATGTGACTTATGCTGAAATTGTACTAAAGAAACTAAAGAAAAAGCCAGGTGGAACAACATTCTTTAAATTTACTCAGTGCAGAATTGCGATCTCTTTGTATTTCATATTACTCATTTGTGTATTCATGTTAAAATAACTGCTCTGAATCATTCAGTAATTAAAAAGTACTCATTATAAGGTAAAAGAGCGATATATGTGCCGTAGTTTATCTTAGTAAATGCTAAATCAGTGACTGTGGCCCACTAGGAAAGAGCAGTGAGGGAGATGAGACTGTGTACTCAGAACTGAAGCAGGACACAGATAAAGGTAAGATGAGCTAAAACACTTGTGATTAAATTGAAATTGAGAAATTAAGGTAGAAATATTATTATTATTATTATCATTATTGTTATTATTATTGTTGTTATTTTAGTACAGACGTTAATAGAGGTAAATGTAGTGTACTTATGGAAGTTTAAGTGAAGATTAAAAAGAATGATGTGTTCCTCTTAGTGAATGCTAATTCAGTGACTGTTGCTCACTAGGAAAGAGCAGTGAGGGAGATGATAATTTGTACTCAGAAGTGAAGAAGAACACAGATGAAGGTAAGATGAGCTAAAAGCCTACACACAATCTCTCTACACAACAGTATTGTTTTGACAAACAGAGATATTTACACTGTGTTGATGTTTTTACAGAGAGGGAGAAATGTGTTGTTTTTACTGCATTATAGAATTTGAGCCCTTTTAGAGTGAATCAAATCTTTAAAGATTCAGGACGATTTGATTAAACTTATTTAAAATTCATAGTATTCATTTTATTCTCTATCCGTCCACCATCTAGCATGATGTAATGTATCTTAGTAATTCTGCTTTGTCTCATGACCAACGATGATGATACAAAACCTGGTATTTTGTCAATTATGAACATGGTAACATAAGATCTGGGCAAATGTTTTAACTTTATTATACTTGACCAAAACAACAGTTCTTTATAAAGAAACAAGAATTTATTGAGCTACTGTAATATACATGGAAATGTCCTACATAAAACACATGCATGCACACATACACACAAACAAACAGTTCATGGGTGAAAGTTAAATGGAGTTCTGAGGAAGTTCTAGTACTGGTTATTAGATCTGACAAGGTCACAAAAGCAGAGCCTTGATTTAATCTTTACTGATTCGTTCAGTTCTCACACCAATTTTCAGCAAGGTATAAAGCTTTGTTTATTTACTTGCGTTACGGTGAGCGTTCTCCTTGGTAATTCGCTTATGTAGGAAGGGAGACACAGCATTGCTGACATTGCATTGGTTGGCTGTCTAGCAGTTGGAGTCTTGGAGAGTGAGACAACTCGATCTCTTGATGTTGTAGCCTGTGAGCGCAGGTCGTCGCTCAAGGTGAGGGAGAGCGCACGGCAAAAGAGCCAGAGCTCATCGAGCTCAGCGAGCACTGGAGAGCCTGAAGAGTCTCAGAAAGCTAAAAAGTTAAAAGCTAAAAGTTGTGCATGGCGAAAGAGTTTGGTGAACCTGTTCGGACCTTGGTGGTTTGACCCCACAGAGTCGGTCCGTACCACAGGGGGTGAAATGTTGTCGTGGGGCTTAACCACTCCCTGCATGGTTTCTTTTTCGTGCATACATTAGACTAATGTTTGGTCTGTCACGTGAGGAACCACCTTAATGAAGTTTCAGTACTTTTGTTAACATGAGCCCTGTTTATACTACCAATTTTCATTCACATCAATGTCCTTTGAATAAAACAAGCTTTCATTCAATATCAATCTTCCCATATCTTGCATACTCATTCATACTTTTATCTATATAAGGAGGTTATAAATGTTGATTACACCTCCTTGGTTATAGTAAACTTGTCAAACGTAGCACAAAGGCAAAAATACTGAATAAGCATATATGTATTGTCTTAATGGCACACTTCCAAATATGATTGTCTTTGGAATTGTCCACATATGTGGTGTCTTTGTTTGAGAACGAAGAAGAAAACATGGTGGGAGAACATCCATGTTCTGTGGTCAGAGTTGTGAGTTGGTGATCTCCCAAAAGTTTTCTCTGGGTACTCCAGTTTCAAAGATACGCAGATTAGGTTAATTGGCATTTACAGTTTGCGTGTGTGCTTGTGCCCTGCGATGGACGGACACCCTATGCAGGGTGTATTCTTTCTGGTGCTCTAAGTTCTCTCGGCTAAAGGCCTCCTTCAACCCTGTAACATTCTGTGACGTCCCAGCAGCTGGCCAATGAGGAAGCAGCTCTGTAACACCCACCAACATGATATATTTGTGTCTGAAATGCAAACGTAAAAATCAGCAGCAAAATGGAAAAATTTTGAAAGAAACGTGGAAAACTTATAAGCAAACTGGTTAGCATTTTTTTCATTTAATTGCATTTATTTATTTATTTATTTTTGGTGTGTGGGGTTGCAATATTATATTTTTTATTCATCTTCAATTTAACATCAGTTAATATTCAAATTTGAATAGTGAAAAAATAAAGTGAGAAAATAAAGGTCTATCTCTGTAATCTGTTATAGATGCTGCCCCTGGACCAAGTGATGTGACTTCTGCAAAACCTGAACCGATAAAACCAAAGAAACAAAAGAAAAATCTTTTTTTTCCATTTAAAGGTAAATGTTCTGTAGTTCTGGAAGTTTAAGTGGTAAACAGAATGATGTGTTTTTCTTAGTGAATGCTAATTCAATGACTGTTGCTCACTAGGAAAGAGCAGTGAGGTAGAGGACAATTTGTACTCAGAAGTGAAGACGAAGACAGATGAAGGTAAGATGAGATAAAAGTGTACACACAATCTCGCTACACAACAGTATATTTACACTGTGTTTAATACATTCAGTAATTTAGCTAATGTTTTTAGAGAGAAATGTGATGTTTTTACTGCACTATCCAGTGTGTAATTGTGATAATCAGAAACAGTAGTTTGTACTTTATATTCAGTATGGAATAATGTTTGTTCCAAATGGAATTGAAGAAAAATAAAAGAATCAACAAAAAATACATTGACAATGATGGCACAGTGGTAATTGTCACAGTGGCTTTGCACTTCCAGGGTTGAGGGCTTGATTCCCGACTCAGTCTGTGTGTGTGTGCAGTTTGCCTTGTGCCTTTGGGTTTCCTTCGGGTACTCCAATTTCCTCCCACAGTCCAAAGATATGCATATTAGGTTAATTGGCATTTGAGTGCGCTTGTCTGAAGTTTTTTTTTTTTTGTAATTTTTTATTCACCTTCAATCTAACATCAGTTGATATTCAAATATGAATATTGAATGAAGTTATAAGTCTGTAATCTGTTATAGATGCTGCCCCTGGACCAAGTGATGTGACTTGTGCTAAACTTGAATTACAAGAACTCATGAACCCAAAGGAAAATCAAGGTGAGATTTTTTTTTTTCATTATTGTTATTATTTTTTATGACTATTTCTGGATTTCATTTTACCCTTTAAACCATTTTTGTCCATTACTAATCTTAATACATACTGTTCTGTAACTGATCAGAATTGTTCAGTAACTAAAATGAACATGACAGAAGTTAATAGAGGTAAATGTACTGTAGTTATGGAAGTTTAAGTAAAGATTAAACAGAATGGTGTGTGTTTCTTAGTGAATGTTAATTCAGTGACTGTTACCCACTAGGAACGAGCAGTGAGGGAGATGGCAATTTATACTCAGAAGTGAAGAAAAAGACAGATAAAGGTAAGATGAGTTAAAAGCCTACAGACAATCTTTCTACACAACAGTATTGTTTTGATGGAGAGTTAGAAATGTGTTTTTACTGCATTATCCAGTTCATAATTGTGACCATCAGAAACAGTAGTTTGTACTGTATACAGATGGTGCTCAACCGGAATAATTGTTTTACCGCCACGTCTCATGGCAACAGCATTTGGGTTTGTGCGTTTGCTGGCTTTACCTCTGAGTGGCGCTATAAAACTATAGACCGACACCTCAGGTCTTAGTTCATTCTCTCTAGGTTTAATGAGCCGCAGCTCCTTTAAAGCTGCATGAAGTAGCGAATAAAGTGAAACATTTTAGTTAAAGTAATTCATAATCAGGGTACTAAAATTACAGTACAAATTTAGAATTTAAATTTAATTAAATGTTATTAGAATCAAATTTAAGCAAAGTAAACATTAACACAGTGAGCTTTTAGATTTTATCATGTGTAATTAGAAAAGCTATGCATGTAGGGTTTTGTCATCTTATACTCTGTGTTCTTTAAATTTGTAGTAGATTTATTAAATTAAATAAATGAAAATTAATTACCATGAAATTCAAAAAGTAATTTTTTTCACATGCATTTATCAGAATTAAATGCATTAGGCTGTTATGATCATCATACTTTTCTTTAATAGATAATGAAAATGTTTTAACAAATTACATCCCAGTAACAACCCCACTGCGCTGTACCACCACCAGCAAAAGCTTATAAAATTAAATTGAAACATTAAACGAATTTACAATCACTGTAACAGATATATAAACCGAACAAAAGGTGCGCACTGAATACTAAACCTAAGCCGCACGCGTTGATTAATAAAGATGCGTGTTTCTTAGCCCAACCCCTGTGAAAACAGCGTATACAGAAAGAGGTTCACCCGCAAGAGGTTGTGTGCAGACCACAGAGCTTCTGGGGATTCCAAAATTTACAATGTTACCGTTTTTTAATCACTGGAATGGAAGTTATGGAAAGTTTCCCTGCATTGTTTTTAACCATGTACAATTCAGTACACAAAGAAACGAAACGTTCCTTCAAGTCCAAGGTGCTACATACAATATAAATTTACTGTCGGAAGGGGGAGAAGAAGCAGTGGAGAGATAGATCCGGACTCAGAGTTGCAGGTGTGGTCACGAGGCGTTGAGAAGCTGTGAGATCCGTTCAATTTCTGCACTCAGCAGGAATCTCGGAGCGGGGGCGTGGTCGACAGAGTGGAAGCGAGAGTTTAAAAGACATGTGATCCGTCAGCGAGTATGTCTAGCCAAAATGTGGAGCAGAGTCATGGTCGAGGAAACGAGAGCAAGAGTTCAAAGCCATTAAATCAGAACAAGTCCAAATTATGAGGTGAGAAACGGTTAAACGGCAAAACAAAGTGAGGTTGACAACCTGAAAACCATGAAACAAAATGCAAGAATATTGAGACGAAGAATCACATGATGATCTGGCACTGAGATGACGTGCTGCGCTTCCTCATAAGCCAGAAGAAATCAGCACCAGATGAGAAACCGGTTTGCAGATGGGGTGGTCTGAGGGTGTGTAAAGAGTGATGAAAGCGTGGAAAAACATGACGGCGTGGTGAGAAGCATGAGAGTGTGGGAAAGGAAATGTCAAGGGATGAAAGCAGACTTTGAAGTGGTGTGTGCATGAGTTTGTGACATTTACAACATAAATTAAGAAAAAAATAACTAAGAACCTAATTAGCTGACTAGCTGAGACAAAACAGATTAACATTATAAATTAACAGAAACTATCTAAGTCCTGTACAGAAAAAGACAACATAAAGTGCATGTGCAAATGTGCAAACAAGAGCAACAACACAACAACATAACACGATTGAAAACTCTGTGGAATGAGTTGAGGTAGTGGAATGAGAAACCCCCAAAATGCCCGAGTGCTTTGGTTCCTTTTTCCAGATGGCCAGGTGAGGTTCTCCTCCAGGTGGACACCCAGGAATTTGGTGCTGTTGACGATCTTCACAGAGGAGCCGTCGATGTACAGCTGAGATTGGTTGCTCTGTGTCCTTATGAAATCGACAATCATCTTTTTTGTCGTATCGACATTCAGAGACAGGTTGTCGTCTTGGCATACAGGCTAACGGACTGGTGCAGACTCGTTCTTGCTGATAAGACCCACCACGGTCGTGTCAAGCAAACTTGATGTGATTCAAAGTGTGTGACGCTACACAGTCGTGAGTCAGCAGTGTGAACAGCAGGGGACTGAACACACAGCCCTGGGGGAGCCCCAGTGCTAAGTGTGGTGGCGCTGGAGGTGTTGTCCCCAATCTGCACTAACTGAGGTCTTCTGGTCAGAAAATCCAGGATCCAGTTACAGAGGGAGGTTCTCAAGCCCAACAGGCTCAGCTTCTCGATCAGGTGTTGGGGGATGATGGTATTGAATGCTGAACTGAAATCTATGTACAGCATTCAAACATAGGTGTCCTTCTTGTCCAAACGTGTAAGGGCCAGATGGAGTGTGGTGGAGATGGCGTCGTCCATTAAACGATTAGGACAATACGCAAACTACAGGTGGTCCAGTAAGGGGCAGCAGGGTCTTGATGTGTCTCATGACGAGCCACTCGAAGCACTTCATGATGTCTGGAAGAGTGGCACTATTCAGGCCCTGGATTGGTATTGGTTCTGTAATAAAGCAGTATTCATACACTTACCTTATGACTGGTCAAGACGGTGCGCTCTGGCAAAGTTTAATGGTTCCATGATCTCAGTGACCCAGAATCCCCATGGTACCAGTCATCACCATTGCGCTGGCATAGCAAGCGAGGACTCTTTTCCCCACCCGAGCATCAATTAGAAACTAAATTCACTAAATTCTGGCATGCCTTTTTTCCCTCAATACAGGGTGACGCAGTTATGGAATAAGATCGAAGTAACACATTATACACTTGCCGCATTTGTGAATGCAACTAAAATTGCTGTGGAAGGGATTCAGACAGACCTCACTGCACTCCGCCTCACCACTGTGCAGACATGGCCCTAGACATCCTCCTTGCTAAGGAAGGGGGGGTCTGCGCCCTAGTGGGAGATAGCTGCTGCACGTATGTTCCGGCAAATGACGATGAACATGGAGAGATTTCCATGGCCCTGGAGAAAATGCGAGAAGTGTCAGACCAGTTAAGAGACGACGAAAAAGGACAAGTGGGTTGGGGATTATGGTATACACTCTTTGGTCAATGGGCCCTATATCTTTCTCTGATTGTCCCCATGGCATGTGTTTTTCTGAGATGGGGGGCGGGGCTGATACACTCCAGGTATGTTTGTGTAAACAAGAACCAGCTTACACCCATGTGTTTTCCCCTCTTGTTGCAAAGTCCACACACTGATGGAGTTTAGGGAGCACTGACTTGAGATTTGCATGGTTGAAATATTCATCCACAATAATCCATCTGGGTGTGTAGTTTACTGATATTTGCATCCAGTTCGCATAGAGCTTCCTTAGCATTAGCGCTAAGTGGAACGTAGACTTCGATAATGAACGCAGGTGTGAATTCCCAGAGGTAAATAAAAAGGTCTATATCTAACAGTTACAACCTCTACCAGCAAATAGCAATAACTCGAAACTATCCAGAGTTGTTGCACCATTCCATATTGATGTAAACACACAAAGTCAAATTCAAGCCACTACCACGAGTCTTAGCGCACAAAGCTGCATTTCTGTGAGCACGAAACGAGGCTATCCCATCTAGCTGAATGGCGGCTTCTGGTACTCTGTCGCTGAGCCAGAGTGTAGACATGCTGTGTAGCCTGCTGGAGTTGGATGTAGTCCAGTTTATTACCCAGGGAGCAGACGTTGGATAAAATGATGGACAGGACAGCTGGCTGGATAGAGTTTGATTTTAGCACAGACTTCCGCCTGCTTGCCTCACTTCCGCTTCCCCTCTGTCCCCTCCTCTGGCCACCGGCATCAGGCAACACTGAGGACTGTTTCCCGCAGCAATCCGTGATCACGTAGGTTTTCAGCTCATCTTGAATGTAGTTTGCCGGGTTTGTCAAGCTCGGGTCTTGAACCCGGGTCTCCGGGGTGAGGGTTGAGGATTTTACCACTGAGCCACGGAGGGGATAGGGTTGGACCCAACTGAAACACACTCAAGGCAAAAAGTCTCAGGCAAGGTAGATTTATTTTTAAAGATATGAAAAAGTTCACAGGCAGCTTGTCATCAACAAAAGTTCTTCTCATTTACAGGAATTAATAAAAAGAAATTGACAAAATAATAAACTCTTAAATGAAAGCCTCCACAAGGGGAGAAAACAACCAGGTAATGAACAATCAAAGCATAAAAAGACTGAGGAACTTACAACAGGAAACACTGAATCATTGCCAGAAGTGCAGCAGGAGACACAGAGGAGGGACTCAAAAACCAAGTGAATAAGAGGGGAGAAAATGAACGGCTTAAATACACAAGACAACAAGTGATCTGAATAACTAATGAGAAAAACACAACGAAGAACTTAGGCTAAGGGGAACACAAATGACCTCTAGAGGGGGCAAACTACAGGAGGAGCAAAAAGGCTGACAGGGTTATTGAGTTCCAAGAGTGTGGCGGTGGTATATATGAACACCAGTTTTGCCGACAACACTCGACAACATAAAGTAAACAAAGTAGCATCATTTTGGCTCCGGTGCGGCCGCTGCATGCTACTGCCCCGCCGCTAAATGCAAATTCCCCAATCATACACAACCCATGATTTTTTTTATGCTATTTTGGGGAATCCCTTGGTGACACCTTGGTTGCTCAGTTACGACGGCATATGGACACTCTGGATTTCTTTGAATGGTTTTCTTCATTGCAAGTCTTGTCGTATGGTTTTTGGTACCAGGCTTCGCAGAAAAGTCTTGGAGAGTGAACAACTCGATCGCTTGATTATGTAGTATGTGAGTGCAGGTTGTAGCTTAAGGTGACGGAGAGCGCACGGCGAGAGTGAGTTTTGGGGAGCCCAAAGAGTCTCAGAAAGTTGTAAATGTTGTTATAAATAAAAATAAAATCTTCTGGAAATGACCAGAGCATTAGATGAGGAATAGACCAAGGAATCAGGAGACTCAGAGCCAGTGTTCAGCTGGAGAAGTTTATTTTGCTTGCAAGCGTCAATCAGTCAGCCTGGACAATGAAATCCAAACATAAATGGCAAAACACCCATTTTATACTAAGAAGTAAACATCGACCCAAGGCCAAGAAATGGAAAAACCATGGTAGAAAAATACAATCAAGGTCAAAAACATCATGTGAAAACTAAGTAAACAAGGACACTTATAAAGATCACGCTGCCATAAATCCATTCTTAATGATTGTGCCATATTCATATAAAATATTAAGGAAAATTAGAAATAAATCCCTCAATGGCGAAAGAGTTTGGCGAACCTGTTTGGACCTTGGTGTTTTGACCCACAGGGTCGGTCCGTACCACAGGGGGTTGTCCCAATCAGATGTTGTCACAGGACTTAACCAGGCCCTGCATGTTTTTTTTTTTTTTTCGTGTATACATTAGACTAATGTTTGGTCTGTCACGTGGGGAACATCCTGATAAAGTTTCAGTACTTTTATAAAGTGTATTAACAAGAGCCCTGTTTATACTATCAACTTTTCATTCACATCAATGTCCTTTGAATAAAACAAGCTTTCATTCAATATCAAACATCCCATGTCCCTATGCACTCATTCATACTTTCATCTACACAAAGGGGTTATAATTGTTGATTACACCTCCTTGGTTATACAGTAGTGAACATGTCAAATATAGCACAAAGATATAACTAAACATATATATATATATATATATATATATATATATATATATATATATATATATATATATACTAAATAAGCATATATGTATTTGTACATATTGGCCTTAATGGCACACTTAAGGATGATTGTCTTTGAAATTGACCACATACCTGGTGTCTTTGTTTGAGAGAGAAGGAGAGAAGAGGGCGGGAGAACGCCCATGTTCTGGGGTCAGAGGTGAGCTTCCCCCCAACTGGAGGAAAGTTGCAAAAATGTCTTCGTTCTGTCAGGTTGCCCATTTGTACTTTTGCTGGTCGAGGTTGACACTAGCGCTCGGTTGCTTGCCTGACTCCAGGCACAAAGGGGCCCTTTCTCCTTCTCTTCTGATTAAATCCAGGGTTTCCCTAAGCAGTTCTCAAGAAGAGATAACAGACAACCCGGCACCCATCTTATGGCCCACAAAAGGGCTAAGATATTTCTATAGATGAATCTGGGATGTGACAGATTGATAGCTCACTTTGGGGTAGCCTGTTCATCCCTACAACATTATCCAGTGCATAATTGTGACATCAGAAACAGTAGTGTGTACTGTATAAAATAAATTGTTCCAAAACGGTTTGAACAAGAATAAAAGAAGCAACAAATAATTTATTGACAATGGTGGCACAGTGATGTAATAGTTAGCGCAGTGGCCTTGCAGCTCCTGGGTTGAGCGTTATGTTGAGGTTCCTGGCTCAGGTCTATGTGCATGCGGTTTTCCTTGTGCGTGGTGAGTTTCCTCTGGGTACTCCAGGTTCAAAGCTATGCAGATTAGGTTAATTTGCATTCTTAGTGTGTGTGCTTGTGCCCTGGGATGGACGGACACCCTGTGCAGGGTGTATTCTTTCTTACCTCTTGGTTACACGCCTCCTTTGACGCTGTAACATCCTGTGACGTCCCAGCAGCTGGTCAATGAGGAAGCAGCTCTGTAACACCCACCAACATGGTATATTTGTGTCTGAAATCCAAACATAAAAATCAGCAGCAAAACTGAAAAATTTAGAAAGAAATGAGCAAAACAGTTAACATTTTTTCTTTTTTTTTTTTTTTTTGGAATGTGGGGGGTTGCAATTATTTTTCATCCATCTTTAATTTAACATCAGTTTAAAAAATTAAGAAATGGACACTGAGGGAAGTTCAAAAATTTAATTTCTCAATGTTTTTTATGTACTAAGCTACAAGTCCGTAATCTGTTATAGATGCTGCCCCTGGACCAAGTGATGTGACTTCTACTAAACCTGAACCGATAAAACCAAAGAAACCAAAGAAAAATATTTTTTTTGCATTTAAAGGTAAATGTACTGTAGTTCTGGAAGTTTAAGTGGTAAACAAAATTATATGTTTTTCTTAGTGAATGCTAATTCAGTGACTGTTGCTCACTAGGAAAGAGCAGTGAGGAAGATGGCACACCTGATGGAGAGGATAAGTTGTACTCAGAAGTCAAGACGAACACAGATGAAGGTAAGATGAGATAAAAGTGTACACACACTCTCTATACACAACAGTATTGTATTGACAAATAGAGATATTTACAGTGTTTAATACATTCAGTAATTCAACTAATGTTTTTAGAGCGAGTTATAAATGTGTGGTTTTTACTGCATTATCCAGTGTATAATTGTGATAATCAGAAACAGTAGTCTGTATTGTATATTCAGTATGGAATAATATTTGTTCCAAAAGGAATTGAAGAAAAATAAAAGAATCAACATACAATACATTGACAATGGTGAAACAGTGGTGTAGTAATTGGCACTGTGGCCCTGCACATCCAGGGTTGAGGGTTCGATTCCCGACTCGGTCTGTGTGTGTGCGGTTTGCCTTGTGTTTTGTGGGTTTCCTCCCACAGTCCAAAAACATGATATTAGGTTAATTGGCATTTGAGATTGCTTGTGTGAATTTATAGAATTAGAATAGTGAATGAAGCTATAAGTCTGTAATCTGTTATAGACGCTGCCCCTGGACCAAGTGATGTGACTTGTGCTAAACCTGAATTACAAGAACTCTTGACCCCAAAGGAAAAGCAAGGTGATATTTTTTTCTTTTTCTATATTATTATTTTTTATGATTATTTCTGGATTTTATTTACCCCTTAAACCATTTTTCGTCCATTACTAATCTTAATACATAGTGTTCTATAACTGCTCAGAATCTTAGTGAATGCTAATTCAGTGACTGTTACCCACTAGGAAAGAGCAGTGAGGGGGATGGCAATTTGTACTCGGAAGTGAAGAAGAAGATAGATAAAGGTAAGATGAGATAAAAGCCTACACACAATCTCTCTACACAACAGTATTGTTTTGATGGAGAGTTAGAAATGTGTTGTTTTTACTGCATTATCCAGTTCATAATTGTGACCATCAGGAACAGTAGTTTGTACTGTATACAGATGGTACTCAACCTAATGGTTTTACCGCCGCGTCTCGTGGCGACAGCATTTGAGTTTGTGCGTTTGCTGGCTTTACCTCTGAGTGGCGCTATAAAACTATATAACTCAAGGATTAATAAGCTGCAGCTCCTTTAAAGCTGCACGGAGTAGCGAATAAAATCAAGTGAAACATGGTAGTTAAGCAAATTTATAATCATGGTATTAAAATTACAGTACAAATTTAGAATTAAAATTGAATTAAATCTGAATTTAAGCAAAGTAACCATTATCACAGTGAGTCTTTAGATTTTATCATGTGTAATTAGAAAAGCTATGCGTGTAGGGTTTTGTCATCTTATACTCTGTGTTCTTTAAATTTGTAGTAGATTTATTAAATGAAATAAATAAAAATTAAATACCGTAAAATTCAAACAGTCAATGTTTTTTGCGGTTTTATAAGAATTAAATGCAGTAGGCTGTTATTATCATCATAATTATCTTTAATAAATAATGAAAATGTTTTAACAAATTACATTTTTACATCCCAGTAACAACCCCATTGCGCTGTACCACCGCTAGCAAAACCTTATAAAATACAAGCGAAACATTAAAGAATTTACAATCACAGTACTGAAATTACAGTACAAATTTACAATTTAAATTCAATCTAGGTGTTTCTTATTTGCATCGAATTTAAGCAAAGTAAATATTAACACAGTGAGCCTGTATATTTTATCATGTGTAGCACTAGCGTAGCCAGAAAAAAGAGTCTGGTCTGGAAAAAGTATATAATAAAACTATATAAGCTACATAACCCTTATAAGTCTCTACTTTTATTTAAGTGCACTCACAATGACGACAAAAAGTTATAATTTTTTAAAATAATAAAAGTATACAGGGTGCACTGTTCTCTTTTGGTTTCTGTGAACTTGAGTGTGTCAGAACATGAACCCAAACTCTGTGTATACTTGCCTCACAGACGTGAACAATATGTACTTACTAAGCGAAATGTCTGCCCCCCCTCACTGGAAACTAACTAAACTAAACTAACGGGAAACAAATTATGTAATCCGTATGAAACATGAATATAGACACACCTAGTGCTGTGGAGATGACGAGATGACATGATTACCGTCATCACTACAGCCGAACACAAAGAAATCACAAATTTATCAATGGATTATTAATATGGCCAGAGTCAGTCTCCTTGGTGTGTTTCCCCGACACATTCATAATCATTAGTCTACTTTTGCCAGTGCGCTCTGGAAAACTTTATGCATGCGGTTGAGCGCTGATTAGACTAAGTAGGAAATGAAAGGGGAGGATCACGATGCTCAACATTCCGAGCCCAAATCTCATTTAAATTAAATTAACAAGTATTGTAAGTAAGCAACAATAGCCCACGTTTAGAAAGCATTTTTATTTAGATTATAAATAATAAGCCTCCATCTATTTTTAGGTGCCAGCTGCCACTGCTCTTATACACCCCTTTGTCAGGTTAAATCGTTTAGTGACAACCCTGTAAGGGTTAAAATGAAAAACAGCCCATGTAAAACAGGTACATCTGTATGAATCAATTGTTTATTGTTTTAAATGCTCATCACTGCACTGTTAGGTCCTAGGGACATGCTGTTGACGTGTGTGTGTGTGTGTGTGTGTGTGTGTGTGTGTGTGTGTGTGTGTGTGTGTGTGTGTGTGTGTGTGTGCGTGCATGTGTGTGTGTGCGTGTGTGTGTGGTGTCACCTGAGAGGTGTCAATAGGTCTTACATATTCATGAAAAGTCGTGGATTATTCAGTGAAACAGAGGCTCTGCTGAAACCCCAAATAAAAGGTCTTTCTGAGTGCTATAATTTAGTTGTAACATAACAGATATACAAACTGAACAAACGGTGCGACTGAATACTAAACCTAAACCGAACGCTTTGATTAATAAATCGAGATGCGTGTTTCTTATCTCCACCCCCGTGAAAACAACATATTCAGAGAAAGGTGCACCTGCGAGAAGTTGTGTGCAGACCACTGATGATAAAAATTGACATTGTTACCGTTTCACTGGAATGGAAGAGATGGAAAGTTTCCCTCTACGAGCAGAAACGTGAAGCAGAGCCAAAGTTGAGGAATGAGAGCGAGAGTTCAAAAGCTGTGTGATCCATCAGCGAGGATGTCGCGCCAAAAACGTGACGCACAGCCGTAGTCGAGGAACGAGAGCGAGAGTTCAAAAGCCATGTGATCTGCCAGCGAGGTTGTCAAGCCAAAATGTGGAGGAGAGTCGCTCCAAAGCCATTAAATCAGAGCGAAGTGACAAGTCCAAATCATGAGGCAAGAAACGGCGAAACGACAAAACAAAGTGAGGTTGACAAACTGAAAACCATGAAACAAAACACAAGAATATTGTGGCGAGGAAACACAATAATCTGGCAATGAGATATGTGACTGAAGAAATCAGCCCCTGATGAGAAACCTGTGTGCAGGCGGGGAGGTCCGGGGGTGTATAAAGAGGGATGACGGCGTGGGAAAACATGACCGCGTGGCAGCGTGGGAAAGGAAATATCAAGTGATGAAAGCGGGCTTTGAACGTGCTATGTGCATGAGTTCGTGAATTAACAACATAAATTTTGTTAACATAAATTAACAAAAAACTAACTAGCTAACTACCTAAGAACCTAATTGACTGACTAGCTGAGACAAAACAGATTAACATTATGAATTAATTATCTAAGTCCTATACAGAAAAAGGCAACAAAGTGCACATGCAAATGTGCAAACTTGAGCAACAACACGACATAATATGTTTCAACACTGTGTTAAGGAGTTGAGGTAGTGGAATGAGAAACGGTAAACATTTCCTTGTAAATATCAGCAGAAATAGAAAATAATTTTTTGTGCAAATAACAAATTTTGAGCAAAAGAGCAATTTCAGGTTGGTATGTAAAAAAATTTTGATGGTTGTTGATCAGTGCGTTTGTGCGTGTGTGTTTATCAGTTCAGTCCCAGTGATATTGATGGTGATTACAGTTTATCTGAGTGTCTGTGTGGGTTTATCAGTCCAATCCCTTTTTGTTGAGGAGATGGATCGCTTGTGGAAAGAAGCTGTTGCATAGTCTGGATATGTGTGCCCGAATGCTTTTGTTCCTTTTTCCAGATGGCAGGAGGGAGAAGAGTGTGTGTGATGGGTGTGTCTGATCAGCCACAATGCTGGTGGCTTTGCGGATGCTGTGTGTGGTGTAGATATCTTGGATAGAGGAAAGAGAGACCCCAATGATATTCTCTGCTGTCCTTACAATCCGCTGTAGGGTCTTGCGGTTCGCGATGGCACACTTCCCAAACAAGACATTGATGCAGCTGCTTAGGATCCTCTCGATGGTCCCTCTATAGAAGGTGGTTAGGATTGGTGGTGGAAACTGGGCCTTCCTCAGCCTTCTCAGAAAGAAAAGACACTGTTGGGCTTTCTTATGGAAGGAGCTCATGTTGAGGGAACAGGTGAGGTTCTCCTCCAGGTGGACACCCAGGAATCTGGTGCTGTTGACGATCTTCATAGATGCGCCGTCGATGTTCAGCGGAGAGTGGTCACTCAGTGTCCTCCTGAAACCGATCTCAAGTCTAGTCAATTTTATTTATATAGCGCTTTTAACAATTGACATTGTCACAAAGCAGCTTTACACAATAAAAGAAGTGAGTTTGTATGCAATGTGTATGAATCAAAATGATAAGATTGTCCCTGATGAGCAAGCCAAGGGTGACGGTGGCAAGGAAAAACTCCCTGAGATGGTAATAGGAAGAAACCTTGAGAGGAACCAGACTCAACAGGGAACCCATCCTCATCTGGGTTATAACGGATAGCAGGGATTGATCAGCATAATAATGTGTACTGGAAGTTCAGTATAACAGGAGATGTGTTTAAAATTAAAATTAAAAGGAGTCCAGTTTGTTCCTGGAGGCTCAGGTAGACTGTAGGAGATTCCAGTCCTGAGCTATCGAACAACTGAAGTCACAGGTCCCCAGAGCATCAATCGATGACAGGACAGTCTTCATGGAAACCATCCCCAGCCACCACACGAATCCAGGCAGACCACACGGGGCATCCATGCGACGAGATCTCCAACCAGAAGCAGGACTCCAGGATGGGTTAGACGGGTCCAGAGGGCAGAGGGGTCTGGATCACTGGGAACTCAGGAGCGAACATGTATAGTTTGACAGAGAGACAGAGAGAGGGAAAGGAGAGAGGGAGAGAGAGAGAGGAGAGAGCAGAAAAGGAGAGAACAGAAAACAAGGAGAGATGGCAGTTAGGTCTGGTCACAGTCAACATGTATAAGGTGAATGTATATTTAGTGCAGAGTGCAAGCAGGGACTCCGGCAGGACTAACTATAACAGCATAACTAAAAGGGAGAGCCAGAAGGAAACACAGACATGAGGGCTCCCTGAGATGTAAAGCAACCAGTCACCTCATCGTCAACAAACCTGAGTGAACAATGAGAGTGGGGAGGACAGCATCTAAGGGCGTTTTCACACTGGGGTCCCGGATCCGTTTCCGAGTACACTTGGCCCCGGGACCAGTTGATTTTTGTCTGTGAGAATGTAATCGTTCCGAATCGTTCCGCGCTCGGGAACGAATCCCTGGACCGATTGCAGAGGTGGTTTCGGGAACGATTCACACCTTCCCGAGAACGGAAGGCGGGACATAAGTACGCGCTCGTGCTCAAAAGAGGAAGTGACGTAATTCCAGTTCGACTCTGTACACAAACAAACGTGGCTACTGAAGAATCTCTGTGAAGTAATGCTGAAGTATAGCATTTGCTAGAAATTTAGACAGACGAAAATATCCGGAGATAATCGGACACACTACACATAAAACCTCCGATCTTTACGGAAGTATCTGTGAGTATTTAGACGCGCGCGCGTACAGCAGCACTGAGCGATGCCGCGCGGAGTTAAACGCACTGCGGCTCGTGCAGCACACAGCGCGCGTGCGATACTGAAGTGAGGAAAAGATAAACAACAGGATAAAGACCACCCAGTGTGATCGAGTCGGAACCCCTCTGACCCACGACAACATCTACCTTCATCATCGGAACCGGACAGCGTGGAGCCTGGTCCAGCAGAGAGCCTGCGCGTGAGCGGTGAGTTCATATTAAATACTATTAACTCCTGTTATTAACACTGTTAAAGAGAGTCTCATATTATCACCACATCTCCAGGTAATTGTCTGTGGATCTCGTGGTGACATTTAAATGCATATAATAAGATCTACAGGATGATCCTTTCACATTAGCTCACAGTAAAGTTCACTCTAAATGCTCCTCATGTCTGCTCACTGTAAGGCCTCAGATCATTTCACTGTTCAGAAGAGCAGAATGTGATGAACTCCAGTGTTGTGCTTATGTAGCTATTAGAGTTACAGCTACTTTACTCTTTAATCATATTTCATGTATAATCTTCATGTATATTCTCCAACACATCTCAGAGACACTTATAAACACTGAGATGCTGATGAGCCACATAAGCTCCACACACAGTTTCAGGTTATCTGTGATTGCTGTGACAAAATGTAAATGTTGGAAAAATTAAATTTGTACAAGCTGTTATGGTTGCAACTTTCAGCTAATTTTTTGCGTTTATACTTTCTTGCAGACAGACACTGGAGGAAACGCAGACTGAGACCAGCAGCACAAGACCAGCTAACAACAGAAGAAAGAGACAAAGCCTGACATGCAAGAGCAGGAGACTCATAATGCCTGCATGAAATCTCAGATTTAGATGGAGGTGCGCTGAGTACAGATACAGAGGAAGGAACAGCAAGAGATTGAATAGGACGTTGATGCAGACGATGGACCAACTGTTGTTTTAATTTCATTAACACACACCCTCTTGCTATGGAAGTACAAGTAAATCTAAAATATGCTACATTTTAATGTTAAGATTTTTTGTCCTATTTGACAGCTACTTTTGTTACAAAATTTACTTTAATTATATTTTATTTAATAATGTTTAATAAAACATTTAGCACTCTATCCAGTACTTTGTCTCTATTCCAAATCCCCCACACTCATCTTGGATTTTACAGTATACATTTATTTTTACATTTACAAAAATACAATATAAACACATGGCACACAAAACATGTTAAACACTAAACATTGACGCATGGTGAGATTTTAAATTCAGTTTCAGCACCTCAGCTAAGTTTGAAAATCTACACATAGCAAGGTAAGGAAAAAAAGAGCACAAGCATCTCTCTTGTAGGAATGTTGTCTTCTTAATAGGAGTATTTAGTAGCCATTCCTGGTCTCTCCTGGTCACAGGGACATCCTGCCATCACACACCACCCCTCTCTAAACTCAGATGATCCTGAGGAGAACAGAAAAATGCATGATTAGATATTTATCATTTATTATATGTATCTATGCTATTTGTTGAACTTTATTCTAGCAAGCATTATATTTATTTGTAGCATTTATTCATTGTTTACATCTGCAATTAATTTACAGTGTACATAAACACTATTTTTATGATAAAGTAAAAATTTTAAATGTGCTATGACTAAAAGTAATGTTTAATGAGCACTTTATTTTTATTTGACTGGGAATCAGTAGAGAATGTGGACACACCTGATTCCTCACCTTACAGAGTAGAGATGTAAAGTCATTCCTCAGTGCCTCGTGCTGTATCCGTGCAGCGCGCGCTCATTTCACCCTCTGAGTCGCGCGACAGATGTGTCAGTAGGCATGTTGTTTACAGTGTCATTGTTTTTGTCATAAAAATCAAAACGTTCACACGGAGCATTAACAGGTGTCTCACAGTTCATGACCCGAGTAGCGTTACTTCTTCTTTCTTAGTTTTTTCCGGCGAAAAACAAACCAACTACCTCTCTACCGCCACCTACTGTTTCCGGGTGTGTAAATACGCAAGTGTCCCCGGGATCACAATCGCTATTACAGTGTGAACGCAGACCTGCGGGGGGATTGGGGAGGGGGAGAAATCGTGCTCGGGTACAGAACGGAACAGATCGTTACCAGTGTGAAAACGCCCTAAACATACCAGTTCACCAGAATACTCTACGTCCATGAGTCCCCCAGATCTGCTCCTTTACCTAAGGTTAATCTATTTACAAAAATGCTTGGCTAAATAAATAGGTTTTTAGCCTAGACTTAAACAATGAGACTGTGTCTGAGTCCCGAACATGAATAAGAAGACTATTCCATAACTTTGGGGCTTTGTAAGAAAAAGCTCTGCCCCCTGCTGTAGTTTTAATAATACACGATACTGACAAGCAGCCTGCATTCTTTGATCGAAGTAGGCGTGGAGGATCGTAAGACACTAACAGTTCACTCAGATACTGTGGCGCGAGACCATTTAGTGCTTTAAATGTCAAAAGTAGTAACTTAAAATCGATGCGAAATTTCACAGGGAGCCAATGCAGTGTAGATAAGATAGGGGTGATGTGCTCGTATCTTCTGGTTTTAGTGAGGACTCTCGCTGCTGCATTCTGTACTAACTGAAGCTTGTTTATACACTTAGTTGAACAACCAGACAGTAAGGCATTACAATAGTCCAACCTAGAGGTTATAAAAGCATGAACTAGTTTTTCTCCATTGTTTAGTGACAAAATATCCCATAACCTGCAATATTTCTGAGGTGAAAGAATGCTATCCTGGTGATATTATCTACATGAGCATCAAATGAAAGAAGCAACTCTGTAACTCTCACCAACTTGGTATATTTGTGTCAGAAATGCAAACAAAAATCAGCAGCAAAAGCGAAAAATTGAGAAAGATACGTGAAAAACTTATAAACAAAACGATTGACATTTATTCATTTAATTGCATTTTTTTTTTTTTTTTGGGAGGTTGCAATAATTTTTTTTATTCATCTTCAATTTACATCAGGTAATATTCAAATATGAATAGTAAAAAAATTAAGTGAGAAAATAAAGCTCTAAGTCTGTAATCTGTTATAGATGCTGCCCCTGGACCAAGTGATGTGACTTCTGTTAAACCTGAACCGATAAAACCAAAGAAACCAAAGAAAAAAACATTTTTTTCATTTAAAGGTAAATGTTCCTCAGTTATGGAAGTTTAAGTGGTAAACAGATTGATGTGTTTTTATGTGTGAATACTAATTCAATGACTGTTTCTCACTAGGAAAGAGCAGTGAGGGAGATCATAACTTGTCCTCAGAAGTGAAGAAAAACACAGATGAAGGTAAGTTGGGCTAAAAGCGTACAACCAATCTCACTACACAACAGTATTGTTTTGACAAACAGATATTTACATTGTGTTTAATACTTTTTGTTATATGACTGACGTTTTCAGAGAGCGTTATAAATGTGTTGTTTTTACTGAGTTATCCAGTGCATAATTGGGATAATCAGAAACAGTAGTTTGTACTGTATATTCAGTATGGAATGTTATTTGTTCCAAAATGGATTGAACAAAAATAAAAGAATCAACAAAAAAATGCATTAACAACGGTAGCACAGTGGTGTAGTAGTTCAGGGTTTGATTCCCGTCTGTGTGTGTGTGTGTGTGTGTGTGTATGTGCAGTTTGCCTTGTGCCTTTGGGTTTCCTTCGGCACTCCAGTTTCCTCCCACAGCCCAAAGACATGTATATTAGTTTAATTGGCATTTGAGTGTGCTTGTGTGAATTTTTTTTTTTCACCTTCGATTTAAGGTGAAAACAAAAATAAGTAGAAATTCAAATAAGTTGAAATTCAAATATGAATAGTGAAAGTCCATAATGTTTTTTTAGATGCTCCCCCTGGACCAAGTGATGTGACTTGTGCTAAACCTGAATTAAATGAACTCTTGAACCCAAAGGAAAATCAAGGTGAGATTTTTTTTTCCCATCATTATTATTTTTTATGTCTATTTCTGGATTTTATTTACCCATTAAACCATTTTTTGTCCATTACTAATCTTAATACATAGTGTTCTGTAACTGATCAGAATCATTCAGTAACTAAAGTAAAAATGACAGAAGTTAATAGAGGTAAATGTACTGTAGTTATGGAAGGTTAAGTGAAGATTAAACAGAATAGTGTGTGTTTCTTAGTGAATGCTAATTCAGTGACTGTTACCCACTAGGAAAGAGCAGTGAGGGGGATGGCAATTTGTACGCAGAAGTGAAGAAGAAGACAGATAAAGGTAAGATGAGTTAAAAGCCTACACACAATCTCTCTACACAACAGTATTGTTTTGACAGAGAGTTAGAAATGTGTTGTTTTTACTGCATTATCCAATTCATAATTGTGACCATCAAAAACGTCTTGGGTTACTTGGCTGTAATCCTGTTCCCTGATAAAGCGGGAATGAGATGCTGCGTGAAAACGCTATGGGAACATCTCTTTGTTGCCCAGTTGTGAAGCCTGTGCATGTCAAAACCGCCGAATACCTTTGGCTTATAACCTCTGCCAGGCATGACGTCACCAAATAAGGTGCACCTGCAGGTTATAAATAGGAGTGAACTGGAAACATCCTCAGGTCAATATTGTCTGAAGGACGTCCAGGCACGCCAGCAGTGCGGCATCGGAACGCAGCATCTTGTTCCCGCTTTATCAGGGAACAGGCTTACAGCCAAGTAACCCGAGACGTTCCCTTTCAAAAGCTACACTCGATGCTGCGTGAAAACGCTATGGGAACGAGAATACCAACGCCGCTGCACTGCAAGTGTCTGGAACCCCCAGGTTGTGTAGCGTGTGCGCACAAGCCGAGGAGGTCTCAGACCTAGCTCTGGGATGCTGACTCAAGGATCCGCGAACCCGGAGTAGCATTGACATCCAGACTATAAAATCTAACAAACGTGTGTGGAGAGGACCAGCCCGCCGCATCACACACCTGCTGCAGGGGAACGCCTCTTGTCAAGGCAATCGATGAGGCAATCCCCCTGGTTGAGTGAGCCCTGATTCCCAGAGGTGAAGTGTGACCACGCGCCTCATAGGCTAGGGCAATGGCATCTCTCACCCAGTGTGACAGAGTCTGTCTAGTGGCAGCCGCCCCCTGGTTGGCGACCCCCATGGCAATTAAAGAGCTGCTCTGACTTGCGCCACTGGCTAGTGCGGTGGACGTAGATCCGAAGAGCACGTACTGGACACAGTAAGTGAAGTCTCTCCTGCTCCGGAGCTGTGAAAGGCGGAGGACAGAAGGCTTTGAGAACAATGGTCATGGTCGAGAATGGAACCTTGGGAGGATGCAGAATAGCTTTGACTAGCCCAGGGGCAAAGTCTAGGCAGGATGGGGAGACTGACAGAGCCTGCAGATCCCCAATCCTCTTGAAAGAAGTAATAGCCATAAGAAAAACCATCTTAAGAGACAGAAGCCTGACAGGCGCTGACTCTAGTGGTTCGAACGGGGTATCGGCCAGGCCTTCAAGTACGATAGTTAAGTCCCATGAAGGGACCATCGCTCTAGTGGGCGGCTTCAATCGTTTAGCTCCACGAATATAACGGCCAACTAAATGGTGCTTGCCCACAGAAACCCCATCATTCAGAGCGTGACAAGCCGAAATAGCGGCTACGTACGTTCTGAGCGTACTATGGCATAAGCCCAAGGACAACTTTTCTTGCAGAAACTCCAGCACTGAAACAATCTGGCAGTGAACTGGGTCTACATGTCTTGCCATGCACCAATTTTCAAATACACTCCATTTGAGGGCATAAGTTCTTCTAGTGGAGGGAGCCCTGGCACTTAAAATGGTTTCAATTACGCTGGCTGAAAGCTCAGCATGTCTTAGTTGGTCCCGTTCAGGGGCCAAACGTGAAGGTTCTAGAGCTCGGGCCGGGGATGAAGTATTGTCCCCTGCGCCTGAGACAGAAGATCCCTCCTCACTGGAATCACCCAGGGTGAGCCGTCGAGGAGAGATATTGGATCCGAGAACCACACTCTTGTCGGCCAATGGGGCGCTATCAATAAGAGGCGCAAACCCTGTTGACGGACCCTCGCCAGGACTCCTGGGAGCAGAACTATAGGTGGAAACGCATAAAGGCGTAATCTGGGCCACGTGTGGGCCATTGCGTCCAGACCCAGGGGAGCTGGAGGAGTCAGAGAGTAGTAAAGGGGGCATTGTGCTGCCTCTTGTGAGGCAAAGAGGTCCACCAGTGCTACGTAAAATCTTTCCCAGATTTGACTGACTACTTCGGGGTGGAGTTCCATTCCCCATGTTTTACAGCTTGTCTGGATAGCAAGTCTGCTCCTACATTCATATGCCCTGGAATGTAAATCGCCCTGAGGGACAGGAACTTGTCCTGTGCCCAAAGCAGAACCTGGTGCGCTAGCTTGTTCAAGCGGCGCGAGCACAGTCCACCCTGGCGATTTATGTACGAGACTACCGCAGTGCTGTCCACCCGCACTAGGACATGGTAGCCTCTCAACTGCTGGAGGAAGTGTTTCAGGGCCAGAAACAGAGCCATCATTTCGAAGCAATTGATGTGCCACGCGAGAAGATGACTTCTCCAGCTCCCTTGTGCTGGACGGCCATCCAAGACCGCACCCCAGCCCGTGAGGGAAGCGTCTGTCGTTAGCATCTTGCGATGACAAGACGGACCTAGAGTGGGACCCAAAGTCAGAAACCAGGGTCTGAACCACATGGAAAGGGTACGAAGCCCCCGGCGCGTAACCCTTATTAGCCTCTGGGGCTTGGCCCTTGAATGAAACCCCCTGGCTCTTAGCCACAGCTGAAACGCTCTTATGTGCAGAAGGCCCAAAGGTATCACCGTGGACGCAGCTGCCATGAGGCCTAAAGATTTCTGAAAGTGATCAACAGTGACCTTCTGGCCTAGCTTGATTTCCTTCGGGGTGTTGAGAATGGATTCGACACGAGCAGGAGACAACTGTGCCCGCATTGTGACGAATCCCATGTGACACCCAAATATGTTGTCCTTTGAACAGGAAGGAGAACGCTTTTTGTGGCGTTGAGTCTCAATCCTAAAGAATGAAGATGGGCTAGGACGACATCCCGATGTCGAAGCGCTAGCTCCTGAGACTGGGCCAGAATCAGCCAGTCGTCTATGTAATTCAAAATACGGATGCCCTGCAGTCGTAAAGGAGGCAGAGCTGCATCCATGCATTTTGTATATGTGCGGGGTGACAGAGCTAGGCTAAATGGAAGGACCCGATACTGCTAAGCTTCGCCCCCAAAAGCGAACCTCAGGAACTTCCTGTGCTGTGGCAATATTTCTATATGGAAATATGCATCCTTGAGATCGATTGTCACAAACCAATCCTCTAGTTGGATTTGAGAAACAATCATTTTAACAGTCAACATTTTGAATCTGGATTTCCTATTTCCTGAGATAGCGGTTCAAGCCGCGAAGATCCAAGATTGGACCCAACCCCCCCCCCCCTCTCTTGGGCACCAAAAAGTACCGACTGTAGTAGCCCGACTCTCTGTCTGGGAGGGGAACATGTTCTATGGCCCCTTTGCCCAGCAGAGTCTGTAACTCCTGGGCCAGCAGATGTGCTCGATCCGGTTTCACGGAAGTGGAGACCATGCCGTTGAAACGCGGAGGACGATGTGCAAACTGAATCCTGTAGCCTGTGCCTACAGTCCTTTGTACCCAAGGAGATACGCCTGGCAGTAGTTTCCACACTGCCAGCTTCTCCGAAAGGGGTACGAGCTTTGACACTTCGGCTGGATGGGAAGGGGGGTTGTTATCAATAACCCCGCCGGTGCTCAGGTCCTTCAGCAGGTCAGCCTGGTAAGGATGCAAAACCGCCATGGTGTGCAGTGAAGCGCCAGCCTGTCCTGCTGCCTGAAAAGCTTTACCCACCAAAGCAGATGTCAATCTGCACGGCTTGGGGGGGAGAGTAGGCTTTTTCAGGGAGGATGATGTCCCAGGAGAGAGATAGCCCGCAAGCGTCTCTTCTATCTGGGGCATCATCATATAACCGCGTGCTTTCGCATCAATGATATTCGAATAAGTCGAAGTCGTTGGCACAAAAACACGCGATGAATATGGCTTGTTCCATTAAAGAGTTCCACCCGACAGAAACCTGTCGTTCAATCTCGAACGCTTGGGGGAATCTCGCTGCTGCGGCCAATCGATATGCAATCGCTCTACCGCACGCATTATAACCTCTAATAATTCCTCAAAAGCTCTGTCAGCACTGGAGGAGCGTTGTGAGGAGGCTACTTCCATGGAAGCGGGAGAGGAGGATTCCTCCGCTCCTTCACAAGAGGCGCCGGAGCGCGCTTGCGAAGCGGAAGCTAAAACTTCCTGATCCGGAGAGAGCGAGAGAGAAATTGGAAAATCCATCTCGTGCACATCTGCCAGATCAGCACGCGAGCCCCAGGAATGCGCTGCGGCTTGCGGTTTCTCTTTAAAGAAAGCGAGCCGTGTGCGAAGCACCTTAATAGGGAGAAGATTACAGTACTCACAGTCTCCCTGAAGCCCGAGGCGAGTGTGTTCTTCCCCCAAGCACTCGAGACAAAATTCATGAAGATCGCCCTCCGAAAGAGATCTGTTGCACGGAGGCACGCATTTCTTAAGCAACTCCGCCATATAACTCCGGTGAGTTAATGCTGTTCTTTTCCTTTTTATTTTCTCTTTCGTTATGGCTTGCACATGCACATGCAAACACAAAGCGGTCCTGAAGACAAAAAGATCTGAGGATGTTTCCGGTTCACTCCTATTTATAACCTGCTGGTGCACCTTATTCGGTGACGTCATGCCTGGCAGAGGTTATAAGCCGAAGGTATTCGGCGGTTTTGACATGCACAGGCTTCACAACCGGGCAACAAAGAGATGTTCCCATAGCGTTTTCACGCAGCATCGAGTGTAGCTTTTGAAAGGGAACAGGAGCTTGTATTGTATATTTAGAGTGGAATGTGATTCCGGCCAAAAAGGGCAACAAAAATACATTGACAATGGTGGCACAGTGGTGTAGTAGTTAGCCTTACACCTCCTTTGTTGAATGTTTTTATTCCCGGAGTACCCGGAGGTGCGTTTCCTCCGGGTACTCTAGTTTCCTACCACAGACAAAAGACAAAGACTTTTGCCCTGTGATGGACAGGCACCCTGTCCTCTGAGCTAAAGGCCTCCTGTGACCCTGTACAGGATAAGCAATATAGATAATTAGTGAGTTGGTCAGCTGGCCAATGAAGAAGCAGCTCTGTAACACACAACCACATGGTATATTTGTGTCAGAAATGCAAACTGAAAAATCAACAGCAAAACTCAACAATTGAGGATGAAACGTAGAAAACTCAGGAGCAAAACAGTTTTGCATTTAATTTAATTTCTTTTTTTCTTTTTTTTTTTTTTGGAGGGGGGGATCTTGCAATTACTTTTTAGTCATCTTCAATTTAGTTGATAGTTGATTATCAAATATGAATAGTGAAAAAAGTAAGAAAAAAAGCTATAAATATGTAATCTTTTATAGATACTGCCCCTGTACCAAGTGATGTGACTTGTATTAAACCTGAACTGATGAAGAAACCAAATAAAAATCAAGGTGGACTTTTTAAATTTTTTTCTATATCATTATTATAATTTTTTATGACTATTTCTGGATTTCATTTAGCCCCTTAAACCATTTTTTGTCCATTACTAATCTTAACACATAGTGCTCTGTAACTGATCAGAATCATTCAGTAACTAAAATAATAGAAGTTAATAGAGATAAATGTACCGTAGTTCTGGAAGTATAAGTGGTAAACAGAATGATGTGTTTTTCTTAGTGAATGCTAATTCAGTTACTGTTACTCACTAGGAAAGAGCAGTGCGGGAGGTGATAATTTGTACTCAGAAGTAAAGAAGAGCACAGATAAAGGTACAGTAAGATGAGTTAAAAATGTACACACAATATCTCTACACAACAGTATTGTTTTGACAAACAGATAGATTTACACTGTGTTTAATACTTTCAGTCATGATGTTTTTAGATAGAGTTAGAAATGTGTTGTTTTTACTGCTTTATCCCGTGCATAATTGTGACCTTCAGAAACAGTAGTTTGCACTGTATATTCAGTATGGAATGTGATTCATGCCAAAAAGGATTTAACGAAAATAAAAGAAGCAACAAAAAATACATTGACAATGGTGGCACAGTGGTGTAGTAATTAGTACTCTGGCCTTACACCTCCTGGGTTGAGGGTTTGGTTGCAATTACTTTTTATTCACCTTCAATTTAAAATCAGTTGATATTCAAATATGAATAGTGAAAAAATAAAGTAAGAAAATAAAGCCATAAATCTGTAATCTTTTATAGATGTTGTTTCTGGACCAAGTGATATGACTTTTGCTAAACCTGAACTGATAAAGCTCAAGGATCCAAAGAAAAATCCAGGTCCATATTATTATTATGTTTTATGACCATTTCTGAATTTTATTTGTCCATTACTAATCTTAACACATTGTTCTCTAACCGATCAGGATCATGCAGTAACTAAAATGAAAATGATAAAAGTTAATAGAGGTAAATGTCCTGTAGTTCTGGAAGTTTAAGTGGTAAACAGAATGATGTGTTTTTTCTTAGTGAATGCTAATTCAGTGACTGTTGCTCACTAGGAAAGAGCAGTGAGTGAGATGATCATTTGTACTCAGAAGTGAAGAACAACACAGATAAAGTGTACACACAAGCTCTCTACACATGCGAATGTAGCTAATTGTAGCTGATTTATTGTTAAATCAGAAAAATTCAAGTATGAATATAGTTGTAAGCAACGATGAGCGGGCTTAAGCACGCTGCACCATCGCCACACCGGCACACTAGAAAGACAGCGTGAACAATGGACACATGCATTTGTAGGGGACATACTAATACCTTTATGAAAAAGAGGGAATTTTATGTTTAGATCTCCCAAAAGCCCCAGATGCTGTAAAAAAAAAAAAAAAGCATCACACAGAATGCAATGTGGTGTCAACACATGATGTTCCTCAATGTAATGTCACTCAATATAATGCAACACAAAGTTATTAACCACTTTTCAGCATAAGTTTGAGGCATTATCACGGCTGACCTGCCAAAAATCCCTCTACAATTTTTCATTCTCAATGGCTTGAGATCACATACAGATGGTACTTGCTGGCTTTTACCTCTTAGTGGCGCTATATTACTATAGACCTTCTCTCAAGGATTAATGAGCCGATGCTCCTTTAGAGCTGCACTGAGTAGCACATAAAATCAAGTGAAACATTGTAGTTAAACGAATCACGGTACTAAAATTACAGTACAAATTTAGAATTAAAATTCAATTAAATCCTATTAGAATCAAATTTAAGCAAAGTAAACATCAACACAGTGAGCCTTTAGATTGTATAATTAGAAAAGCTACGTGTTTAGGGTTTTGTGTCATCTTATACATTGTGTTCTTTAAAATTGTAGTACATTTATTAAATATAATAAGTAAAAATTAATTACCATAAAATTCATACAGTCAATCTTTTTTGTGGTATTATAAGAATTAAATGCAGTAGGTTGTTATGATCATCATCATTTTCTTTAATAAATAATGAAAACTTTTTAACAAATTAATTTTTTTACATCCCAGTAACAAACCCCATTGCGCTGTACCACCGGCAGCAAAACCTTATAAAATACAAGTGAAACGTTAAACGAATTTACAATCACAGTACTAAAAATTACAGTAGAAATAAGAATTTAAATTAAATATAGGCATTTCGTATTTGCATGGAATTTAAGCAAAGTAAATGTTAACACAGTGAGCCTGTATATTTTATTCTGTGTAACACTCGTGTAGCCAGAAAATGATCTCCGGGTGTGCCTCAGAAAAAGTGGGTGTGTTATTGTCAGTTTGACGTGCAAAAACTATAGACTAAAAACTATATAAACTACATAGCCTTTAATAAAACTCTACTTTTATTTAATTGCACTCACAATGATGACAAAACCGTTATGATTTTGTAAAATACTGAAAGTATACAGGGTGCTCTATTCTGTATTGTTTTATGTGAACTTGAGCGCGTCAGAAAATTAACCGAAACTGTACTGCGTATACTTGCCTAACAGACATGAAAAAATATATACGTATAGAAAGTGAAATGTCTGCTTTCATATAAACTAATGGAAAACAAATTATGTAATCCCATATGAAACGTGTATATAGACACATCTAGTTCTGCGAGATGACGTGATGAAATGATTACCTTCATCGCTACTAGCCGAAGGCCAAAGAAATCACCAATTTATTAATGAATTAAATATTAAATACAAAAATGTCACTTTGCGGTCATTTCACAAATGACATGAAATGCGACTGATTTATTTGGCAGCTGTCGTTTTCGCCGCGGCAGTGAGCACGGGCAGTAATGGCATTTTTGTTGACTACATATTGTAGGCCCGGTTTCAAAATCTAATTAAAATCAAATCAAATTCAAATGTATTTGTCATATACACAGTCATACACAGTACGATATGCAAGTGAAATGCTTAGGCGACTGCCCGTGACCTTAGAATAAAAGGACTATTTAAGGACTATTTACACGAAATGAATATAACAACGAACGTAGGAAATAGATTTAACTAGAATAAAATAATAAAATATATGTACAGGTTTGGTGGCAATCATATAAATTTTCTAGGAAGAGTATACTTAAATTCCTTCAGGTGCATTTTGGCAAACGACATAAAATAACTAACATCCTGTTGAGTTGAAACCCATGACATGCAAAGTTAAAGTTGTTCAGCTCAGTGAGCTCTAAATGTGTACTGGGTTTCACATTGCATATGAGCCATGCCTGGGGCTCAGACCCCAGATTCCAACCTGTCTGCCATGAGGAAATGACTTTCATTAGGGAAAACAAAAGGGCCCTTCACACGGTATGAAGAAATATGGCTGATGTCATAGTCGTTGGGCCCTTAATAGTGAAAATGAGACATTATGGATCTGTAATCTTTTATAGATGCTGCCCCTGGACCAAGTGATGTGACTTGTGTTAAACCTGAACTGATGAAGAAACCAAAGAAAAATCAAGGTGGGATTTAATTTTCTATTTCA